>JAJPGS010000244.1:0-205000 GCA_028654335.1 Alnus rubra
CGTGTGTTAAACAGAATGCCCAAGATAGAACACAAACAAACAAACCCCAAATAACAAAAACCCAAATTTTCCAACAAATATTGAACCTTTAATGAACCCAATCCAAACGAAAATTGAGGGTTTTTCACATATGAGCCTCCAACAATTATTTTAAATAATCGAAATCCACCACATTCACTCAACAAATTCAAACCATAAATTGAAATCGACCACATTCACTAAAAGAAAAAAAACATGAATCAATGGACCAGGAATAGTGAAAATATGAAAACACACCGAATGATTAGAGGGAGGCGAGCCGGTGGGCTGAGCGGGCAGTCGGCGTCGATCAACGGCGGTGGAGTGGCGTTTTCCCGGAGATGTTTTGTGAGAGAGAGCGATAGAGCAACAAAACTTGGACACCAGAAGAATCTGATCGTGAGAGGCAGAGAGAGTTTGAGAAGAAAACTATCGAGAGTACTGGTCTATCTGTGAGAGAGAGAGAGAGAGAGGCGTACGTGTGTTTAACCAATATTAAATCTAGGCCGTTCATTTTTTTACAGCACGGTGCTGTAGTTTAAAACTACAGCACCTAAGCCGGATCCCACAAACTGATGCACCTAAGTTTGAAAAAAGAAGCAATTTTTTTCACAATCCTGCGCGAGTATCTGGGGATCTTTTTTTCCCACCTTCCGAAAATATATAATTTCCTGGCATAAAAGTTTTCACAGCATATCCTGGCATATGAGTACTTCAATCCTGGTGTAAATTTTTAAGAATCTACGTGATATGTAATAATTATAAATTAATCCCTATAGTTAAATTTTGTTAAAAATTTTAACAGATTGTCAAATGCCACGTCAGCACTACGCGTTGCCTTCTTATTGGCAACGTGGCGCTGACATGTCCATCTGAATAAAATAATATAAATTTATTAAAAAAATAAATAAAAATACTTATTTTTTAAAAAAAATTAAAATTAAAATTCTAAAAAAAAACAAAAAGGAAAAAAGTTGGCAAGGGGTGGGCCGCCCGGCCACCCCTTGCCTGCCAATTTTTTTTCTCTTTTTTTTCTTCTTTTTTTTTAAAAAAAAATAAATAAATTTATATTTTTTATGAAGATGGACACGTGTCGTCATCTTATTGGCGACACGTTGCGCTGACGTGTAGGGCTAACAGATTCCGTCAAAATGGTGGACGGAAAATCGATCCAGGGAGTAAAACGTAATTATTGCATATCACAGGGATCTCCCATGCACTTTTTAAACCATAGGGAATGAAAAATAATTATGAAATACCACAAGGATCAACAGTGCAATTATCCTTCCAAATATATTGATGAAATCATGTTCTCTTCTTCCCTTCATCTTTTTCTAAGAAAAATAAAACCCAAAAAAGCTCTTTTCTCTCCCAAAAGTTTCTTCTTCGTTTTCTCTTCAATCCCCGGAAAAAGGAGCACGATGTCAAACAGTCTCCCAAATGAAGTTATCGCCGAAATCCTATCACGACTGCCTGTGAAGTCGGTGATCAGATTCAGGTGCGTTTCCAAGACATGGTGCTCTCTCATCTCCAGGCCCCATTTCATCGCCACCCACCTCAGCCGCGCTCTTTACAACCCCCAAAACTCATCCAACCTTGTGTTCCACCATTTCGACTACCGACTCAAGAAAGACTGATCACCTGCCATCCGCATCCACCTGCTTTCCCTTGATTCAAGAAAACAAGAGAGGAGTTTGATTACTGAACGACTTGATCGTGATTTCACAAGAGACCCATCTAATTTCATAGGATCGCGTTGCATTCGTGATTGCATGAAAGTAATTGGTTCATCTAACGGTCTCTTTTGTCTCACCAGAGGTTTTGATTCATACTTTCTCTGCAACCCTTGTATTCAAAAAGCCATATCCATTCCGCACCCTAATGTGGGCCTTTGGGGATTGGCTACCTAGCCTCATGGCTTTGGGTATTGCCCCAAGACTGACGATTACAAAGTGGTGAGGGTTGTAGATGTCAAAGGCACCACTCGTTCTCTGGTTGATATTTATACGCTTCGAACCGGCGCATGGCGCTCTTTTTCGCCCCCGGTCTTCCCTACAACTTTAGTGAATCCAACTCCGGCGGTACTATTTTCTTTAATGGGGCAGTCCACTGGCCAGCTTGCACTCGAGAGCACCAGCGCCCGTTTCGCCATTTGATCGTTCGATATGGAAGATGAGGTGTTTCGTGAAATGGCTGTGCCAAAGTGTTTACAACGCGAGGGAATTTTCGATTTTTTTTATGGCGGTAGTTGATGGGTTGCTTGCTGTTATACCCTACGGGGACGATGAGGATATGCCCGTGTGGGTGATGAAAGAGTATGGAAGAGCGGAATCATGGACTAAGCAGTTCGATATTAAGTTTGTGTGTGGGTCATATGGTCTGATAGGCTTTACAAAGAACGGTGAAGTTCTAGTGAACCATGAAGGAAATTTGTCTTCTTACGATCGTAATAGCGAACAATCCTGGTATCTTCACATTTATGAAATACATAACTGGCTTCATTGCGATACTTATGTGGAGAGCCTTGCTCTACTGAATGTAGCAAATGGAATATCGGGAGTGCAAGCGTCTTTGTCTTGTGTTAGTAACCTCAAGGCGAAAGAAAAGAAGAGAAAAAGGAAGATACGGATGTAAACTTATGCGAAAATCAATTTCTATGATAACCTAGCTTGTATCTCATATTATAACAACTACAAATTGGCCCATTTTCATTCTGGTGTTAGCGTTTCCATTCGCATTCTCTAACGTGGGCCAACTGTCTTTCCAGGTTGGGACAGTCATTCAGTTGCGAGCAAGCAGGAAAAGGTAAGCTATCAACAATCGTTTGTTACTCGTTCTCTTTTTTTTCAATGACACGGTCATGTATCATGTAATTCATAAATGTATAAAAAATAAAACAAAATGTTTTTATGGTTGTGGTTGGTCAAATGACAAGATTCAGAACATCTAATTGTTCTGGAACTTGGAAGAAAATTAACAGAACAGAAATGCTTAAGCTTAGAGTGTCATGTGTGTGTATATCCCCATATAATAAAGAAAAAGAGAGAAAAAAAAAATCCATTAGCAGAGCATTTGAAGTTTAGCTGCAATTAGTGGGGAGTGTGAACTATTATTTCAAAGTTAAACCTCTTCTATAGATAGATGAAGCCTTGATGTCCTCGTTAACTGAATTTCTTTAAAGTGTAAACTATTTCCTTTGTCTTGTTCGCAGGAGGTTTTACTGATCCATTCCCAAGTCAAATCATGGCTGGTGGTAGTAGTTCAAATGACTTGAAAAAGAGTGTTATCATGTACTGCTCTTACTACAATTATTGAATAGTTTGATATATAGTTAGAAGGCTTTTAATGGGTAGTAATTAGAACTTCTATGCTTAATTTTTGATCCTACGACGTATGTAATCGTTTTTTGTTTAAGCATCATATTGCTCACTCACAATTGTTTCCATATTTCCTGTTGAGAAGACATAAAATACTTGAGCAAGAGCAAGCTTTTTGATAATAGTAAACACACAATTGGCCCCATATTAGTGGATATTAAGTCTAAATAGTTATTAAGCAAAAATAAAGCAGAAATTGATGCTACAATGAAAAGAGGGGTTTTCTGGTGGTGGCAGAGATGTTAGAGAAGAAAATAAGAATTTGGGTAGATCACTCTTACTTTACAACGCTTCAAAATTAATTAATTAATAATTAACTTTGAGTGTTGAGGTAACTTTTTCATATTAAGGAAATAAGTTGCAGTTACTAGCACCCCCGATAAGAGGGCAATGCAGTGGAAGAACAACATAATGCAAAGAAACATGATTCCGGTAAACCAGTTGCAGTATTGAAGAGACATGGATAGATCTCACTAAATAGATTCCACGTGAGATTCACTCCATGTATCTTGTCTCTTGCACAACTGTTGTGCAATAGACAATTTTATAATGTAAAAGCATAGTAACTATATATCTTGATTTTAGTCTGATCACCCAATCAAATCTTAAAATATTAGGAAACAAGTCTAATGGTATGACACATCTGCAAATATAAAATATAATTGAGTTTTCAAGTGTCGACAAATTCCCTGCTGGAACCACACGCAAATTACTTTACCACGGAATAGCTTTTTCTATGGAATTATTAAGTGAAAAGGTTTTAAATTCTTGTTCTATTTTCCTTTTCAAAATATTAAAATAAGATATTAACTTTTAACTTTTATTATTATAATAATAATAATAATAATAACCCTAAGCGCATCATGTGGCAAGGTCCAAATTCTCTTGTGAGACTCGTTCAAATATTCAAACTATATAACAGTTGTAAAACTCAATGGTGAATAACCATTCACACTTGTTGTGATGTTAGATTGTTAAAAATCATTTTTTATTTATTTATTTTTTTTAAGAAACTAGTTATATGATGAGAAGCATATATATGATTCGGCACAATCACTCGCCTATTTTTTTCTCTAATCAGTCTTCTTAATATCTAATTATTTTTGCATGATTTTTAATAATTTAAATAATACATGAGTGTATGGAAGTAATGGTCCATAGGGGTGGGCAAAATATTCCACTATCCTCTACTGACTTATTTCAGTTTGGTAGTCAATATAGATTTTTATTCGATTTTTGGTTCGGTTTGATAGTTGGTATAGATGATTTTTTTTAACCAACCTAACCGAACCGACTTTTAACCGACCGAACCGACACTATAGAGCAAGAAATAGCAGACTTTTAACCGATTCTAAGGAATAGACGGAAGAAGCTCTACACAAAAACTCATTTTCACAAGTTTCCTAGCCACAAGCAAACCATGTGGAGTCATATCGTGTTTGAGCATCCAGCAACCTTTGAATCAAGTTGATTTTACTGGTTAGAGGAAGAAGAAAATAGAGAAATCCTCAATGGTTAACTAATTTTTGACCGACATTTAATCGACCACATTTTAATCGCTTTTTTCGATTTAACCGTTTTAATTGAAAATATTGAAATTAAAAGTTGTCGAAATAAGGTCGGTGAATTATCCGAGTCAGTTAACCAAACTGATATCCACCCCTAGTAATAGAATAGAAGACGTCAACTAAATCCAAAAAGCTGCAGCAAATTACTAGTGATCATATAAGTGTAATTTACCAGTAAAATAACTCATAATTTGAAATTTGAATATAAATTATTTTTATTTACAAGTATTGTACATCAGGTGGTGTGCATAGTCAAATAGTCGGATCAATATATATAATCAACGTTCTTGGCGTAATATATATGATTCTGGAGTACGTACGTACAGATTTAACCCTCCTCCTCTCTTCTCTTCTTCAAATCTGGCTTCTTGGAAAATTTAATTCTACTCAAACATGAAATTTATTATCATATCTAATGCACATTTTTCAATCAAGCAAATAATTTAATTGTAAAATTAACATGTAACCAATATTCCAAGAAATCAATTCTACTTTGTCATACATAAAATAAAATAGTAATTTTAAGCATTCAAAAATTATGGAAGATTAATCCATAGTTTCTGCTAGATAATCCAGGATAGTCCTTTCAATTCTCATTTACTCAAATGACAGAATGTTGACTACCACAGTATTGTTCATCCTTTAGATTTAGTGAAACTTCATCTTTCTTCTAACAGAAAATGATGCATAGCTTCCAGAAAATAATGTACATCTTGAACTGTGGGTTATGTTCAAGCATGCCATAAATCTTTGGCATGAGGAAAAATAAAAAATAAAAAAAAATAAATAACATGCAGATATAGTAATTATAGGTACAACACTACTACCGGCCCCAAAGAAATACAAGTTTTTTCTTCACAATTATTTTTTTGTTGTCTTTTTCTACAGATATATCATGGAATATTTGTTGCAATAATATGTGAAGTATGGTTTTCTAATATATATCATGGGAGTCTTGTTATATTATTTCAAGAGCACAAACATGAAAGAGCTATAAACAAACTTGATGCTCTCATACTAGCTTCCTTCACCATCTTGTAGAAACTTCAATTTGATCTTGTTGAGTTTGATTGAAATACTTTTTGCATTAACCCTTTGCTCAGGTAACTCTGCACAACAGTGCAATGCCAACTCCATTATGGATGATATGCAATCCTTTATAGAAGCATAATCACTTTCGGTTGTCAACAAATTGGCATCAATGACTTTAGTTATTGAAATGGCTGATGATTCCTTTACCCAACGCTTCAAGCTCATTTCTCCAGCAAACATGTCATCAGTAGGTTTCTTTCTTGCGAAAGTTTCCATCAGCAAAATACCATAACTATACACATCGCCACTTGTAGAAACAATTCCTTCCGATCCATACTCTATTTGAAACATAACAACTAATCATGAGAACATAATTATATGTTGCACAATAGCGAATGAAAAAAAAAAAATTCCAAATATATAAAGTGCTATAGTCAGTATTCTACAAAAAGGCTATAGTTATTCGAGTATGTATGAATAGAATGTCAGAGATTCAAGTTCTAATTGTAGGGTAAAAACATCACCTGGTGCCATATACCCAATAGTAGCAAGAGTCATGGTTTGCATCATAGAATCTCCATCGCCCAAAAGCTTGGCAATGCCAAAATCAGCGACATGTGCGACAAGATCTTCATCTAATAAGATATTGTTGGGCTTCAAATCACAATGAACAATAGGTATTGAATAATCATAATGAAGGTATTCTAGTGCTGATGCAACATTTATCATTATATTTAGTCTTTGTAAGATGCTCAAACAATGGTCTTGAGAATACAACCACTTCTCTAGGTTCCCATTAGGCATGTATTCCATTACAAAAGCTTTGAAGTCCATGTTACTACAAGTGCTGATGATTTTAAGAAGATTCCGATGACGAATATTGCGTAGTACCCCACACTCTGTATCAAAACTCTTGAAAGCTCCTTCTACTACCAAGTCAAAAACCTTTATTGCAACAATAATTCCATCTAAGAGTCTCCCTTGGTATACTGATCCAAAGCTGCCTTTACCAAGTAAGTTGCTTGCACTGAACCCTTCTGTTGCTTGTAAAAGTTCTTGTTGGGAAATTCTTCTCCACGTGGCGAGTGGTAATGGGTTTTCCTCCATTGGAATTTTCATATTCATTTTTCGGTGTCTTGTCCACACTAACACAAGAGTAACTATAAGCATTGTTAATCCAATCGTTGGTAGTACATACTTTAGTATATGTGTTGTTGCGGTCCTTTTTGGTCGAGGATCACTTGCTTTACATGGGGGAACATGCAGTCGAGGAGCACCACAAAGTCCATCATTTGACATAAATGATGCAGCAGAGAAGTTCACAAATGGTCCTGCTACAGGAATTTCTCCTTGTAGTCTATTGAAAGAGAGATTTAGATATTTGAGTTGTAAAACTGCTTCTAAGGACTTTGGAATCTCACCGAATAAATTGTTACTGGAAAGGTCCAAGAATTCCAAACTTATCAATTCACCAAAAGATTCTGGAATTGAGCCTTCTAATCGATTGCCCGCCAATGAGAGATTAGTTAGATCTTTGAGGCTACCAATTGTTGTTGGGATATGACCAGATAGCTGATTTCTTGATAACTCTAATTTTCTCAAGACCTTCATGTTTCCAATTTCTAATGAGAGAGGGCCACTTAAAGAGTTTGATGAGAGGTTGACCTCCAAAATATATGTAAGGCCCCACAAGCTCAAGGGAATCACAGAAGTTAACTGGTTGGAGTCTAAGTAAAGATATCTTAGAAAAGTGAGATTATTCAACCATGTGGGAATGGGTCCAGAAAGCTCATTACCACTAAAATGCATTTCATACAAGTTCTCCAAATGACAAAGTTCAGATGGGATGGGACCTTCTAGTCTGTTATCATCAAGAAAGAGAGCTTGAAGCTTGTGCAATCTTCCCACAGTAGTTGGAATAGGTCCAACCAATTCATTGATCCCTAGGGACAAATCCATCAAGTTGCTTAAATTGCCTATTTCTATAGGAATGATGCCCTTAATATTGCAATTACTTACTTCAAGGCTTTGAAGAGAGGCAGAGAGATTTCCAATAGAACTGGGAAGGATGTCATTCAATAGATTATTTGACAAATCTAAAACCCTTAGATGTGCCAAATTTGACAAAGAAGAGAAAATGTTGAGCTCTGGAGTGGAAGAGTCAATGGTCAAGTTATTTTCTACTAGGTTGAGCCACTCAAGGAGCCATAAATTACCAAGTGATTTTGGAATTAAGCCTGAGAATGAGTTGTGGCCCAGATCTAGTTCAGTGAGTTGTGTAGCATTGGAGATAGAACTAGATATTGTTCCACTTAGTTTGTTTCCTTCTAGATAAAGATGGTGAAGATTTGGAAGAAAGAGGTCTACAATTGATGGAAGATGGCCTGTGAGTTTATTGAGAGGCATTGAAATTTCTCGTATTGTTGAGATATTGAAGATCTCAAATGGAATTGGTCCAGTAAGGTTATTGACAGCAACATTTAAGACCTCAAGGTTTTGTAGATTACCAATTTCTCTTGGTATTGCACCTGTCACAATATGAACAATCATGCATGTTATTCAAAACAAAAAATAATGTGCTTTAAATGAGTTGTACATACAAGTGAACAACAACAAAGCATCACAATACAATGAGAGGCACATCTATTGTTGTCTAAAGTGGGCTTCAAGAAGGCAATACCCTATGGGCTAAACTTGGTTAAGCGGCCATGCATGGCAACTGCTTATATAATGTGTAAGCCCAACAATTATTAGTCATTCATACATGTAAATCATGTGTGGTCTTTTCTTGATTCTTTTTTCTTCAGCATTACTAAAATCATGTTCTCGCTGCATTGCTCCATTTGTGCTTGCAAACAGCCACATTTAAGAAGCCCAACCGACATACTCAACCCAGGGGATCATTTACACCCACTCAAATTTTCTATTTCCACACACTTCTTTAAATCCTTTATTTTCTATTTCCACCTTCCCCTGCTCTCCCATTATTTTCATGTCTCCCAAAAAATAAAAATAAAATGTCAACTTCAAAACATTTCAATTTTTTTTTTTACTTTTTATATCACCTCATCATTTTTTATTACTATTCAAAAAAAAAAAAAAAACCATTACAATACAAAAGGCACATCAAAAAACCTTTCCATACAAAATTTCCACTTTTCCATACAAATTCTTTCAGTTTTATATCAAATCAATCATTTCTTATTACTATTTAAAAATAAAAATTACCTCAAAAACCTTTACCAACACACCCGTTGTTTTCAATACTCAGACTAACAAAAAATGAAATATTTCACGGATGTGACTCGTTGATGGCAGAAAGACTAGTTGTTTGTGAAAACATTGTAAGGGTCATAAGAAATACGAGCCTTGAAGGCCAAAAAATAAAAAAATAAAAAAATGAGAGAGTCTAATTGTCAGTTATGATGTATCTTAAATAATTGGATTAAATATACCTTGGCCCCCCTCAACAAACAACCATTTTTTTATAAAGTTCTACGAACCCACAGGTGTGCCACTTTGATGGTCTAAGATAGACCCATGAAACTACCATTTTGTTGTAGTTTTTGGCACTTTGTTGAATTTTTAGCACTATGACACTTTTTGTATTTTTGGCACTTTTTTGTCATTTTCTGAAAATACCCCTATTTTCTTAAAAAAAAAAACTAAAATCAAAATTTCATGCAAATTCTTCTTATACTAATCAAACCTTACTCTGTGTACTTTAGTATTTAATTAAACCTTAAAGAATACAGAAAGGAAAAAACCATTTCTAGATATTATATAAGTTACCATACTATACTTTTATAGCTAACAAATAAGTTTGAGATATGCCCCAACTTCATTCCTTATTTTTGGGTTAGGTTTTTTTGTTGTCCATCAAGACCTCTAACAATTCTAGCAGCAATAAACAATTAGATTACAATCCATTATAATTTTATTTTTTCCCTGAATTGCTTAGGTCCTTTTGTTTCCTTATATGCTTTGGACAAATTATTTTGTACATCCCATTGAAATGTACCCATCAGAGGCAATAAAAAAGCAAATAAGTTCAATTACTGATGCCATCCATATATATAATCAGTCAATTAAAGTAAGCCTAAACATACCTCCAAAACTATTGTTGTCAAGGTATAACTCTATGAGCATATTGAAGCGAGTAATGTTACACATCATCCCCTTGTCCTCCTTTTGTCATCCCAAAATTGATGTGGCTTTTAAAATCACCATTGGATCAAAATTCAATAGTGATATATTAAAAATTCAATGGTGATTTTAAGAGCCACATCAATTTTGGGGGGACAAAATGAGGACAAGGGGATGATGTGTAGCATTACTCTATTGAAGCCTCTAATTTCTAAAGGTACACTTTCCGTGAATCTATTGAACACTATCGATAAAATTTGTAGTTGTTTGCAACTAAACAAAGTGGAAGGGAAAGGATCTATAAAACAATTACCATTTACAATCAAATGTTGAAGTTTGTTAAAATAAATAAATAAATCTAAAAAAAAGGGGAGGGGCTTAGTCACAATTTATGCATTATTTCTCTAACCTAGTCACAACATTTACAAATTTGAGGATACCCATGAACGTAATTACCTCTTGTAGATATTGTTCCTTCTCTCCCACCATATCCATTTAGTAGTCATCGTTAAATTAGTCAACATAATCATTGTTATATCTTATAATAATCTCAGAGAATACAAAATAATGACAATTTGATAGAAGGCTTCCAACATAATAAATTACTTTTTCTTGAGCCTATACCGATTGATTTTCTTTTTTTATCTTAAATAGTTGATTAGCACCCTTCCTTATCCATCATTTGGGAAAAGAAAAATCGCTACACCAAAATCTAGACTTATGAGATACTATAGGTTCCATGAAGAAAAGTAGTTTTCAACTTTTTGAAATGAATTGAACCAAAATAATTAATTTGGACTATGAATAAGAAACATGAAATGATGTGAATTTTTTACAAATAAGTAATGTATCCCAATTTTGGTATATCCAATTGTAGCGAACCTGTTTATGCCAAACCCTAATCCTTTAATGTTGTGTCAGGTTTGTGACGGATTCGTAGGTTGTGTTAAAAATTGGCTGTTTTAATTTAGGGTAGTATTTCACAGTTACTGTTAGCTCTTTGCTAGTTGATGTGGAAAATTTTGTTTTAACTCTCCATGTTAATTATTTTGATTAATTAATTCTGGTGAGTTATAGATAGATCTTTTGTGCGATATTTTCTTGGTAAATAGGTGTTGGGAAACCCATTGAATTAATTATTAAATTAATTAATTTTGAGGGACGTTACATGTGGAATTAGAAAATTCAGCTCTTGAACCATATAAAAGATGTGAGGTTGTGATCATAGATAGGTATAGGTGAGTAATAGGACAAGTTTAGTAGGTGATCGATGATGCAAGCTAAGTGTGAAGCCTACAAGTTAGGGTTGGTGAGTTCTTAGGATGAGCTAACGAACCATTTTGTTGCACAAGGAAGAATTTGAAGTATGAGCAATTACGCGGCAAAGAGGATTACGCTGTGATGGTTAAGGAAGAACAAGACCCTTCTCAGGACGAGGCTAAGGAAGAAGCTGACGAGGTTTAGTCACTTAGTGAGGTTGCTCATTATATTTTATTTACACATTTTTAGAGGTATCACAAACTCTTGACGTTAGCCACACTGGAGGAAATTTTCTTGAAGTTTAGCAAGGGATTACATATCTTGTGAAGTATTTTTGGTGAAACATTAGTTTGGAAAAACCTTTTGTTAACTTGAGGTATGTTAATAGTGTGATCATTAAGAAGTGATCGATATTATTATGGTGAATTGTATTGATTTGTTGAAAGACTTTGAAGTATTAGGCTTAAATGTCTTATAATTTTATCAGGTGAATATAAAAATCTTGGATGACTACATTGTTGATTTATAGAGTATATTAAAGAATATAGATGCTCTCGTTAACTTGTGAGAATTCCTAAAAGTATATATTTGATGAAAATTTTATATTGAGAAATATATACTTTATGTGCCGTTGTGGAATTGGGGTGTTACACATTAAAGGATAGAGAAAGCCCTTATAAAAAAATTCTTTGTTTTCACTTGCATTTTTTAAAAATCTCTTTTAAGGTAATATGCTCTGGGATTTTTTTTTTTTTTTTTTTTTTAAGAAAAAAACAAAATTGTGTGTTTAATCTTTTGTTTATTCTTATTCCTGGTTATTGAAATCAAAAGCCCAATCAACATACCCAACCCAAGGGGATCATTTACACCTTAGTGGCAATAGACGATTAGATAACTATCCCACTTAAATTTTCTATTTTTCCAGAGTTCTTTAAATTCTTTTGTTTCCTACTATGTTATGGACAAATTATTTTGTACTTTCAATTGAAAGGTATGCAGTCTAAGGCAATATAAAGGCACATATCCTAAGTCAATGATGACGTCCATGTAATGTGACATCCCACATCACCTAGGAATGGAGATATGCTTATATGTATAAATGCACTCTTTATGACACAACGCGTTTTAAAGCCGTGATGGGCATGAACTTATCAGAACTCCGCAGTTAAGCGTGCTTCTGCGATAGTAGTACCAGGGATGGGTGACCTCCTGGGAAGCCTCGTTCTGGGGAGCCAAAAGCGGACAATATTGTGTCATTGGGGGTGGGTCGTTATAAATGGTATCAAAGCCATTGCCCAGCCTGAGATGGTGGGAGCGTGCACAAGCCCATAAGGGTCGCCAGCGGGCACTCGCTGGGATGCCAAGAATGGGCTGATCCCATAAGGGTCGCCAGCGGGGATGCTGGGTCTCAAGAGGGGGTGATTGTGTCATCTCACATCGCCTGGGAATGGGGATGTGCTTATATGTATAAATGCACCATTTATGACACAACGCGTTTTAAAGCCGTGATGACCATGAACCTATCAGAACTCCGCAGTTAAGCGTGCTTCTGCGAGAGTAATACAAGGGATGGGTGACTTCCTGGGAAGCCTGGTTCGGAGGAGCCAAAAGCGGACAATATTATGTCATTGGGAGTAGGTTGTTACATGTAATCAATAAAGTAAAAGAGGATTAACCATAACTCCAAATTTGTTATAGGAAATGTATAACTCTTTCAGCATAATTAAGTTTTCAATTTCTGGAGGTAATCTTCTTGTAAATTTAAAATAGAAAGTACCATTATAAACAAATATGAAGATTTGTTTATCACGAAAAGGCTAAAAGAACACTAAACAAACCCTCCAAATTTGTTATAGCTGAGATATAAATATAGTTAAGTTTCCAATTTTTGGAAGTGCTCTTTCTGTGAAACTATTAGCCCACAACGATAAATATATATAGCAATTGTTTGTAGTTAAACAAATTTCATAGAAGTTTGCCAATAAACTAATTTTAAAACACTTGAAGACATCGTAATATGGGAAGATGAATAAACATTTCTTTGAGTTCACTACACAACTTATTAGTGTAGAGATCTATGACTTGCATTAAAGACATGCTGAAGATAAAGGAGGGCATTAGCCTAGAAAGCATGTTTTCTTTAAAATAAATTTCTCGCAAGTTGGATATGTTGAAGATAGAGAAAGGTATAGAGTCTAAAAGCTTGTTACATCCAAGATTTATTATTTGCAACAACGATATGTTAAGATAGAGATGATGGAATACCTCCTATGAAATTGTTACCATTTAGGTACAAAGTTTGAAGTGTGGATAACATGCCAATCCATGACTGAATTTTTCCATGGAAGTCACGAATTGAAATGATGAGTTTTGCAACCGGTAAAGACAAGCCAACTCGTTGGGCATGTAGCCATGATAACAATATATGTTAGACATAGATGGTGGAATACCTCATGTGAAACTGTTACCCTTTCGAGACGTACAAATTTTGAAGTTTTCATAACTTGCGAATCCATGACGGGATTTCTCCACGGAAGTCTTGAATTGAAACTATAAGTGTTGCAACCGATAAAGACGAGACAACTCGTTGGGCTTAGAGCCATGAAAACTATTGTTTCCAATACTTAAACTAACAAGAAATGAAAGGTTTCACGGTTACGACTTGATGATGGAAAAAACCACATGGGATACTGATGCACAAGAGAATCAGACAAAAGATTTGAATATTATTTTTTAATAAGATCAGCACAAAAAAAAATAATAATAAAATAAAATAAAATTATACAAAATATTTTAAGATTACTTTTAGAATAATATCTCTTTTCCTTGCCTACAAAAATGTTGCTTTCTCTCAAAGTCTATGTTATAGTATGGCTTAAATTCAAGTCAAGGTGATGGGGCCCAGTGTAACACCCCGGTCTCATATTGGGAAGAGATGAATAGTTCACAGAGTGGGTAGTTTATAAAGATACTCATGGGTGCCAAGTCCCACATTGCCTAGTTACTAGGTGAAACTGGGCTTTATAAGTGATTCTAGGGAAAGCTTCAAATTGACTAGTCATTTTGGGATGACAGCGCAGATGTGGCTAGCGCTTTTCCTTGGGTCGTTACAAATGGTATCAGAGCCAGGTTGTAACGCCAGGTTATGTGGTACTAGAGCACTTCATGACATGGCCCTGACGGGGACGTCAGGGGTTTAAGGGGGGGAGTTTGTAACACCCCGGTCCCATATTGGGAAGAGATGAATAGTTCATAGAGTGTGTAGTTTATAAAGATACTCATGGGTGCTAAGTCCCACATTGCCTAGTTACTAGGTGAAACTGGGCTTTATAAGTAATTCTAGGGAAAGCTTCAAATTGACTAGTCATTTTGGGGTGACAACGCAGATGTGGCTAGCGCTTTTCCTTAGGTCGTTACACCTAGTGATTGTTTAATCCCATTAGGTACCGTTTGATTTGTGCTTTGCCGACTTGGAGTTGTTCTAGTCTAAATTGTTTTGGAATTGTCATGTCTTTTGGACTCTTCTTGGTTTCCTTCTCCAAGTCAATGTTGGAGTCCTTGTTATTAGCCAACCTTCTCCATCTATAAATAAAAGGAGCTGCAACTATTCGCATTTTTTTTTTTTTAAGATGCAGCTATTCGGTCTTAATTGCACAACAACGAACAGAGATATTGAAATCTCACCTTGGTTTTTCACACCCTGTAGCGCTGTACATGGCTTAGAGAATTAGAGAAGATTTTATCTTTTGAGTATTAATTCTCATTTGTGTTTGAGTAAGATTTAGTTATATTGGGACTTTGAGCTTTGAGTGATTTTTTTCCCTGTAAACATCTTTGATAGAAACTTTTCTTCTGGTCGTCTTCCACAATGGATGTACCTTCATCTTAAGGGAACAACTTAAATCCTGGTATCGTGTGTGACTAATTTAATTTTGTTGTCTACTTATTTTCTGCATCTCACAGGTCTTGGGAAATAGAATTAATTTCCTAACAATTTAGGGATATTTTTTGTATTTTTATTTTTATTTTTCAGGCAAACTTTCTTAGGAGAGGATGAGATCCTTGAGTCTTCTTTTTTGTGGAATGAGGCTGGGAAGTGAACCGTGATGATAATCACCAGTTGATTATTTAGACGGGATGTTACAAAATTCTAGAGTATTTTTCTCTAATGTTAGAGTGTGATTTGCAATGATTGGACAATTTAAGATGTCTAAGGTTGTGGTTGAGCGATCGCAATAAGTAAATGCTCACGAGACTGTTTGTACTACAACATGCGATATGTCAGTGAACTGAGCATGATTTACTTTTCAAAAGAATAAGATATGAGCCTACTAACTTTTTTATAACATGTCTTAAACAAATGATTGCATATATACGATTTATAATGAAAGAATAATATTTGCATCGTATGACATGATCATGGGTCATGCACTGCTATTGTATGGGCTAAATCATATGATCAAAGAGATTTACTTTTATGTTTAGCATTTGATCTAACGTTTGTTTGTGACCAACGCACCATATATGCATGGGGTCATTAGGACAGCTTTGCTAGCAGCATGGGTCACCCGAGGTCATACTCGATCGAGCTGCTAATGGAAGATGGTGTGCGGCAATATCTAGGGCACTAGTATTGTACTACGGGTCACTCGGGACAACACCAACTCTATTGATAAAGAGTTAATGACTCGAACAGACCATACGTAAGAAAGCTTCTGTCCATTAAAAATACAAGTGACTTGTTGTTGGACTTATGATGTCTCACTTATAAAATAAACCATAGTTTTTTATAATCAACATAATAATGAAGGCAACACATCTTTTAGAAAATGGAAAAATCAAAAATTGGTCCATGTGTTGGCCTAATTTACAAATCATTTTCTGTGGTGTAAAATATAACTGAGAAGTCCATGTGATAGGCGAAATTGGAAAATTACTCCATAAAGTCAATTTTCGTCACTAACTTAACAGTAACCATTAGGTTGCCACGCCATACCCAATAAAAATGAAACACGTATCACTTTTATATATATATATATATTAAAAATTAAAAACTTAAAATATAATTATTATTTTTTATAAAAAAAAAAAAAAAAAAAAAAAATAGAGGGTTTGGGTGGTGGCTGCCCATGGCAACCACCCCCTTTAGGGAGGGAGGATTGCTCGCAAGCCATCCCAGAGTTGAGGATGAAATTAATGTATTGATGAAATTAAATGTGGGATTAGATATTAAAGATTAAATGATAGGATTAATAGATTTGGGGGTTCTAGTATAATTAATAATAGTTGGGGGTTTAAAAAAAAATAAGGAAATCACACCTTTACCATATGTCGTTGCCTGGTTGGCTGTGGAAGATTTCATCATCTTCTCCCAGCCACTCACGTCGCGCCACGTGTTCCTCATCTTATCCCATTCTTTCTTGGGATTTGATTCTTGTACAACACCAATACAACAACTGTACAACAACCCCTCACATGAGGGTGGGTCCCAGTATGTGGGACCCACCCTCATGTGAGGGATTGTTGTACAGTTGTTGTATTGGTGTTGTAAATCTAACATTTTCCTTCTTTCTTTTCTTTTTCTCTTTTCTTTCTTCTCTTCCTCACCCGCACAACCCCCTTTTGCACGTCCATCTCCTTTTCTTCTTCTTTCTTCTTTCTTGTTCTTTCATTCCTTTAAACCAAACAGAGAGAGAGAGACGAGATAGTGAGATCGAGAGATTGAGAGGGAGTTAAGAGCAGAGAGATGAGACCGAGAGAGCTGAGAGATTGGGAGTGAGATGGGGAGAGTTGAGGGAGATGGAGCCCGATCGGGAGAGTTGAGAGTGAGATCTGGTGACTCGAGTTTCGGCCAATTCTACCGGTGGGTCGACTCTGGTGGTGCTTAGGATGCGATTTTCGGCTGAACCTAAGTGCTTGGACCTGTGACCCGTGAGCCAAACCCGAGAACCCGTGTGACCTGATCTTTCGGTGGTGAAGTTCGGCGCGATTATTTGAGGCTCCAGGGGATTTCCGGCTAAGACCCGTTGAACCATGAAGACTAGTAACCCAGAACCCCTCGAACCTGTAACCAGATGACCCGAGCAACCCAGGGAGACCCGTAACCCGGAAGGCCCAGAGACTCGGTCCTCCATGTGCGTTTTCTGGAGGTCCAGTGAGGCGATTTCCGGTGGATTTTCTAGGAAAATCCTCTAGGTAATTCTTGTTAATTTCTAGTTGCTATTTTGTTGATTATGTGTTGATTAAAAAGTGGTTTAGTCTTGATTAGATTATTGATAAATTATCCATTTTGTTTTAGGGATGATTTTATGATTTGGGGGTTTTCAATTGATTGTGATTTGCTATGTGTGTGTCTCGGTTGGCCGTGTACTGTGGCCTGTTGGGTGTTGGCAGTGGGGTGATTTTAGTTGAGGCTTGTTGAACCGATTGGGTGTAAAGGTTTCGGCAGTGGGGAGATTTTGGTTATAGGGTTGGATTGGAAGATGTAGGTCTTCTTTTGGGTAAGATAGCTACTGATTTGGGAGTTAGTTTTGAGGTGATGTTTGTTATTTCTCTATTGAATATTGTTGTGTAATTATGGAAGTAAATTTGGGTCTAGTGTTGGAATGATGGAAATCCAAATCTGATTTTATGTTTGTAAATGAGAAGATGAATGAAATTGTTGATGAATGTTTGATATTAGGTTTTGATTTGGAGTAGTTTATTTGGGCTGTCTTTGATGAGTGTTTTTAGGGAATTTAAATGTGGTTTTGGAATGGTTGTTTAATGATAAATGGTTAGTGAATATTTGTTGGAGGTTAATCTTGGTAGCTTATAGCTAATGCTTTAAGATGAATTAAAGGGAGAGCCTAAGAGAAGAAGTTCAACAAGTAATTATGTGGTTAAATGATTTTTGGTAGTTTTGGATTAGTAGATTTAGCATTGATGTTTGTACTATAGGGCTTTGCTTGGATTGGTTTTATGCTATTTAAATCATTTTTTGAGTTTTGATGCTTGGACGGAGATATGGTGGATTCTTGATGAAATATGGTTTGGTTAATCTCATTGTTATGCCTATTGTGTTGAAATGAAGGTGTAGGATTGTTGAATGTAGGTTGAGTATTGGTCGGTTGAGAAGAGTTGAAGTTATTGCGTTTAGACTCTTTGGTGTTGATGGTAAATACGGTTGAAATAAAGAATAGGTTGTGATAGAAAGTAAAGGCGAAAGCTAAATTGTAAAGTGATCAAATGGATGGGGTTATTGAATTTTAGGTAACCCGGTTTAGTTATCGACCCCAATTGAATCATTAGGGTTCTATAAAACCTAATTAATGAATAAAGTACATGAGATGGTTTATTAGGTGAAAGTGTCATAGGATGGTGATATGTCCCAAAATAACCTCATGGTATTAAAGAATAATTAATAAATTAGTAATATTTTGGGAATACCTAATTAGGTTTTGAATTCATTTGGAATAGTTGAATGTACTATTAAGCTAGGCTTAAACTTAACTTGTGTTGTATATATATAAATATGTATATACATGTATATGAGTCCGATATACATTGTTAACTTTGTTGATAAGCAACAAGTCATTTATGGATTGACAATGATAATGTGATACAACAATAATATATAAACCAATGAAAATAGTAAATACATCTTATTGTTAATAATAAATAAAATACGAACATAGAATCGTGGATTAACCTAATAATAGTCTAGGTACTTAGCTAGCTTTAGAAGTGAGTGGCGCGACGTGTGAGCAAGCAAGTAGCTTTTGTGTCATAGAGTATAGAGTTCAATAGCATAGTCTAATGTTACCAATGTTTGCAGGATCGTGTCATAATTAGAGACTTCAATAGGTTCTCCAATGTAGAGTTCGAGTCGTGAGTCCAATGCAGCCAAAGTGAGTATTCTACTCATTGAGAAAAATATATATATTGTTTATGAAACCGAACCGACCATATGATGCATTATATGTTTTGAGATAATTTGATTAGTTTCAATTATGATCAAATTATATCAATGATGTTTAAGAAATGGTGTATGAATGAAGAGTGTTGAATTGATTTAAAGTGTTTGAGTATGTTTTGCAATTGGAATTCAAATTATGCAAAATTTTTTGAGACATGTCATGTTGAAACTGTTTAGGTTTTATGAAGAAACTATGTTTTGAATGATTTCAAAGATTTTATAAAATGTTGAATTTGTTTAGTTTTAAGAGAACACGGTATAGCAACTGTATGATTTTACAGCATGATACAGTAGTGAAATATATACTGGTCAAGCATAGAGCATAGAGCATGTAGTATAGAGCATACATCAACAACAATATAGCAGTATACACAGTTAAACAACAGTTATCAGCATCGTGGGAGACCCAAGCCCCAGTAAACCCAGTTTCATGCATATCATGTATAAGCATTGTTTTATGACTGATGTTTTTATGTTATGAGTAGCTTTTACTAGACGTGTTGGTATGCATAAGTGTTAAGATGTCATACATTGAACTTGAATGTACAAGGATACATGACTACCCAGGTGCGAGTAATGGCATATCTATGAGTAAGAAGGCGGACTGTTATTGTTCTTCAGGAAAGACGTGTTAGCATAATTGAGTTTAACTCTAGTGCTCTCATGATCTATAGACGTTCAAGGCACGAAGCTGAAATACGATTAGAGATGGTGTTGTGAGTGTTTTGTTGAAGGATGTTATCCTAGTATGGAAGAGTAAGATGCCATGTTTTATTGCTTAAGACTTATGTGTAGACGTGATATCTGTGATAGAGTGATCGTGTGCACATAGTTCTGAGCCATCGTTGAAAAGTATTATTATAGAGGGGTCTATATTTAGAAACTTTCAAGTGGTAGATTGGAACTTTTACATATGTTCACAGCTATATAGTATGTCTTAAATATTTTCTGAATAGTTAGTGTTTACTGTATTAGCTATTGGTAAATTGTGGCTGATATAGTGCTTGCGTGACTAAAAAATAAAACAAAGGTTAGCTCTTTGTGAAAACTCAATTAGTTTTATATCATTGAGGTCTTAGTATGTTTTATACTGAGGCGGTGGACTCATTCTTTCACCTATGTGGATGTGGATACCACCACAACCGTGTAGATGATGTTCCTTTGGCTGCAGGTACTTCAGTATAGTTGATGGTTGGGTAGCAGTGTACTTGGGATAATATGACTGAAGCTTGCCGTGGCAGTTGTAATTGTCGGACCACGGGTTGTCCATTATTTTATAGGTTTGGTATAGCTTGTGACCTTTGTGTCACTTATTCTTTATAAAGTCATTATTGTTATGTAAATATTGTGTTAATAAGACTCAAACAGATAGATTAAATGGCTCTTTGTTGTAATTAATTTGTGATAGATGTATAAGTTGTAATTTCTGCTATTCAGATTTATTTTTTCCGCTACATAGATAAATATATGTTATACTCTAATTATCAGGTACATGTTATGGGGCATGTGTCATATGTTGGCTTTGCGACATATTGTCGTGCCACTGTGAGGACACGTTTTATGTTTTGTATAAAAAAAAAAGGGATCGTCACAGTTGCTGTGTTCAAACTGTTAGAGCACTAGCAGCAGATACCTTAAAACTTATTTCATTCCCTTAATTATATATGTATATTTAGGTGGGGTCACTTGAACATTTAGATGTGCTACTATGGCCATGGATGCAGCTCTTGTACACGTACACTTGGATCTTAATTCACCAAAAGCTCAAGTTTTCTAGAAAATGGGAGGGAGTTCTAATCAAAGTGTCGATAGAACTACTCTTAGACCTAGTGGTAATATAACTTATACCAGCCATCTATGTCCTTTCAATTTACCTACAAGCTCTCTTTCCACCATTCTCGACCGTGGCAAGGCCATCATTTTGCTTAGTCTAATGGTCCTAGTCTTTCATTTCCTCAAGAGAGCCAGACTTCACCTGCGAAGAAGAAGAAGAAAAAAAAAAAGACCTCATAGTCACACAACCTGTTGGTTACGACGTTGCTTTTCTTCTCGTCACCTATCCATTCACCACTTGGATTTATCATTGTCCTCTCCTTCTCTCACTTCCCCATCCTCTCTTCCTAGATTTTGTTCTCTTATTGTTCGCCTTCTCACTTTGCCATCCTCTCCTCTCATACTTCATTCATTATGTAGTGACCCAGAATTTAATCTTGGAATAAATGAATTTTGATTTCGAGATTTAAAATCATGTTAGAATATTTGAAGGCCAAAATAATAATCTTGGGGGTATTTGTAAAGATATGTGAATATTTATGAAAATATATTTTAATCGTTGGAATTTAATTTACAGGTCTTGATTTTATAAGGAGTTTCTTTTAGACTAATTTACATCCCCAAGGATTTAAAAGCATCAAGCAATTTTATTTAGGGGCAATGGAGTTATTTTAAGGTAATAAGCTATAATATATATTATAACAAAAAGAATTTGTAGTAACCGAATAAGCTTAAAGTTTGAGCTTATTCGGTTAGGCTAAGTAGATAGTGACTAGTGAGTGTTAAGTTGCAAATCATGTGCTGGCTTCTATTGAAATGCCAGCCGTTATTTTAAGGAGCATTGGTGAGATTTACAAAAGAAGATAACGTGTTGTAGAAGCTTTTAGAAGAAGAAATACTTTCTGGACAATTTTACTTCCCCTGCGTTATAAAACGCTTCCCCCACTTCCCCATTCTCTCATATTCTCTCCTTTCCTTCTCTTGATTTAAGCCACGGACGTTGTGAGTGCATAGCAGCTAGAGCTGTGTTTTACGGCCCTGTTCCGGCGAAACCAGCATGTAATTTTGTTCTCCCTAGCTCGCTAGTATTAAACGGAAATTAGCAAGGTAAGGATTTGAGCTTTCCATGTAAATTTGATTTACCCAGTAGTTGTAAAACACGAAAATCGTGCTAAAAGCTAAGATTATGTTTAATTTTGATTTTATTGGGGGTGTTTTGGATTGATTAAAGGCTGGGTATGATTTCTTAGGCTTGTTTCTCTTGATTTTCTTATGGGTTTCACGGTGATGGCATATTAGAGTATTGTTTGATTTGAGTTTCAGCTGTTTTGGGTTCTTTGGTGAATGTTATATTGAGATTTTGGGTGTTTCAATTTGCTGTTCTTGGCAGAATTAGAGTGGGTTTTGGAGTTTGCTTTCTTTCCCCTGTTTTGGTGATTGAAGGTTGATTTGGGTTGTTTTGTGATTTAATTATTCATCTGTTCTGAGTTTCAATTAATTAGTGTTTTGATGGGTTGTGTTGATGACTTGAGAAGATTGAGTATTTGAGGAGTTGAAGCTATGGCTTTGAAGGATTCATGGCCGATTGGAGGAATGATTTCCTTAGGGTGCTCTATTTCTTAGAGATTTGTTTCTTAGAGATTTGAATTTATGATGGTCTTATGGTTTTAGTTAGACGACCCGTGAGTGTTGGTGATATAATCTTGATTATGCTTGATTGTAATGAAGTGTTTTGGGTTCTCAACCCAATTGGGTTTCAAGAGAAATTTTGATTTAGTGATTTTTGGTTTGATCTGGCCGAATTAGGGGTAGTTTGGCGTGAGGAAAGAGAGATGTGAAGCTTCATTTTGGGTCTTGACTGTTGGGTTTTGCTAAGTAGCTTGAGGTAGGAGTGGGTATAAAAATATAATAAATAGATTAGTCGAATAAATGGTGATAACAATTGGGATGTTGATATATAGACTCAACCAATGTTAAGATCGAATTTATAAGGATTGTGGATTAAGTGCAAATTAATCCCAAGTATAATGTCTAGTTTAATTAGAACCTAGTTATGTATTCCAAGGTTTAGTAATTAAATATATTATAGTATGGTATTATATTTCAATACCAATTGGATTATTAAATTATCTTTTTATGTAGTTTAATTATGATATATTGTTATTGAATTCATATTTTGTTAACTTGGGGTATGTTAATAGTGATCATTAAGAAGTAATTGATATTATTATGTTGAATTGTATTTTGATTTGTTGAAAGACTTTGAAGTACTAGGCTTAAATGTCTTATAATTTTATCATGTGAATATAGAATTCTTGGATGACTATATTGATGATTGACAGAACATATTAAAGAATATAAACACTCTAGTTAACTTGTGGGAATTCTCAAAGGCAGGCATTTGATGAAAATTTTATATAGAGAAATATATGCTTTATGTGTCGTTGTAGAATCGAGGTGTTACACGTTAAATGATAGAGAAAGCACTTACCAAAAAATGTTTGTTTTCACTTACATTTTTTTTTTTAATCTCTTTTCAGGTTTTTTTTTTTTTTTTTTTTTTTTTTTTTTTTTTTTTGATAATATAGAACTTAAGCGGTAGGGATAATTTTTTTGAACCAAACCCTGCTCTGGGGTAATTTTTTTTGAGAAAAAAAACAAAATAGCGTGTTTAATGTTTTGTCTATTCTTATTCCTGGTTATTGAAATCAGAAGCCCAACCGACATACCCAACCCAAGGGTATCATTTATACCTTAGTGGCAATAGACAATTAGATAACTATACAACTTGAATTTTCTAAACAGAATATAATTCTGATTCTACCTTTTTAGAAAATAAATCATACTTTATTCAACATTTTCTAAACAAATAATATTTTATTCAACTTTTTTTAAAAGTTAAACATTGAAATTCGCATACAGAATAAGAATTGAATTCTGATTTCAAAAATTCAACATACAAACGCACCATAAGTTCTTTTGTTTCCTGCTATGTTAATGGACAAATTATTTTGTACTTTCAATTGAAAGGTACGCGATCTGAGGCAATATAAAGGCACATATCCTAAGTCAATGATGCTATTCATGTAATCAATAAAGTAAAAGAGAATTAAACATACCTCCAAAGTTGTTATGGTAAATGTTTAACTTTCTGAGCATGGTTAAGTTTCCAATTTCTGGGGGTAATCTTCCTGTAAATATAAAATAGAAGGTAGCATTATAAACAAATATGAAGGCTTGTTTATCCCCAAAAGACTAAAAGAACATTAAACAAACCCTCCAAATTTGTTATAGCCGAGGTATAAATATAGTTAAGTTCCCAATTTTTGGAGGTGTTCTTCCTGTGAAACTATTAGCCCACCGCGATAAATATATATAGCAATTGTTTGTAGTTAAACAAATTTAATAGAAGTTTTCCAATAAACTAATTTTAAGACACGTGAAGACATCGTAATATGGGAAGATGAATAAACATATCTTCTTTGAGTTCACCAGACAACTTATTAGTGTAGAGATATATGACTTGCATTGAAGACATGTTGAAGATAAAAGAGGGCATCAGCCCTGAAACTATATTTTCTATAAAATAAATTTCTCGCAAGTTGGATATGTTGAAGATAGAGGAAGGTATAGAGTCTAAAAGCTTGTTACATCCAATATTTATTATTTGTAATGACAATATGTTAAGATAGAGATGATGGAATACCTCCTATGAAATTGTTACCGTTTAGGGACAAAGTTTGCAGTGTATGATATGCCAATCCATGACTGAATTTTTCCATGGAAGTCACGAATTGAAAATTATTAGTGTTGCAACTGGTAAAGACGACCCAACTCGTTAGGCATGTAGCCATGATAACAATATATGTTAAACGTAGATGGTGGAATGACTCCATGACGGATGATCTGTACGATTGTTGCACCACGTAAACTTAGACCTTGTGAAGCCCAAATCACTTAGTTGACATTCCTCTAATACATTTTGGAACGCCTCCATTTGTTGTTCAGACCTTAACACGGTGTTAAAGTATATCAGGAGATCAATAATCCAAGCTACATTTGAAAACTATCATCTACCTACAGTTGAAGACTATGACCTACCTAGTTGTAGTTGAAATCTATTTGTATTATCTAATTCTCCTATAAATATGAGCTTGTTATATTATAAATATTTCACTCGAAGAAATGAGTTATTTTGTCTCTTTTCCTAAACTAATTGAAAAAAGATTACAAACTGTCTTAGGGTTCCAAGCCCTCGACAATTCCAGTT
Organism: Alnus rubra; assembly: GCA_028654335.1. Classification (NCBI taxonomy): domain Eukaryota; kingdom Viridiplantae; phylum Streptophyta; class Magnoliopsida; order Fagales; family Betulaceae; genus Alnus; species Alnus rubra. The sequence continues at coordinate 25,402 of JAJPGS010000244.1, forward strand.
GTTCATACTCATAATGAGTAGCGGGGTTGAATATGAGCCACCTTCAAAACATATGGACTGTACTCCATTTGAATGTTGTCCCCATCACGACTCTTTTTTCTTATGCCGCTTAACTCCCCCTAATTCCTGTCCTCTACTAGCTCATTGTTATTTTTCGCTCTACATCGCCCTGGTGATAATTTCCACTTCATGGTACTCAACTTATTGGCCACCTCCTTCTTCTGACAAGACTATTTTTCTTGAGCTCTCCTCTTCCACCGTGGCCTAGTTGTTGTGTTCAAACTGTTAGAGCACAACAACAAATACCCGAAAGCCTATTTCATTCCCTTAATTATGTATGTATATTTAGGTAGGGTCACTTGAACATTTAGATGTGCTACTATGGACATGGATGCAGTTCTTGTACGCTTACACTTGGATCCTAATTCACCAGAAGCTCAAATTTTCTATAAACTGTGAGGGAGTTCTAATCAAAGTGTCGATAGTACTGCTCCTAGACCTAGTGGTAATATAACTTATACTAGTCATCTATGTCCTTTCAGTTTACCTACAAGCTCTCTTTCCACCATTCTCGGCCGTGACAAGGCCATTGTTTTCCTTAGTCTAATGGTCCTAGTCTCCCATATTCTCAAGCGAGCTAAACTTCACCTACAAAGAGGAAGAAGAAGAAAAAGAAGAAGAAGAAGAAGAAGAAAAAAAAAAAAAAAACCTCACAGTCACATAACCTATTGGTTACTGTTGGGAAATAATCCCGACCCTGCCCAATGGGCCAGAATCACGGCCCATCAGAATCATTTTGGGCTAATGTCCGAGAAACATACTCAAAGTCGGTAATTTACCGATGCCACGTAAAGGTCAAGGATGGTAAATTCCGACCTTGTACCAACCAGGGAAGAAAGCCCACTACCTACACGATTGCTATCAATTAGGAAGACGTCCCCACGATCTAAGAGCAGTTGAGGACCGACTTGGCCACAATCGTGAAGGCGGTTGAGAACCGATTCCAGAAGCGATCGTGAAGCACTGCTCTCCACGATCTCAAGACACTTGAAGACCAACCTGGCCACGGTCGTGAAGCGTGTGCCTCGATCCCACAATTTGAGCGGTCGATAAGTGCTCCAAATCTGACACGTGGTCCAATGAAAGAACCAGATCGCTCACAACATGACATGTATAAATATCTCACGACTGAACAGGTAATTTAGATTGCTCATTGTAATACAAGGGTGATATACACTTAAGATAAAAACTGACAAAGGCATCGAAGTGGGATTGTCGAATTCCCCCCGATGTAGTTTGTTTTATTTGCAGGATAGCGAAGATAGGCTCTTTTGGTTCGTCAACTACCATATCAGAAACTGTTCTAACAGTTACGACGTCGCTGTTCTTCCCCTCCCCTATCCATTCACCACTTGGATTTATCATTGTCCTCTCTTTCTCTCATGTCCCCATCCTCTCTTCTTAGATTTTTTTCTCTTATCGTTCGCCTTCTCACTCTGCCATCCTCTCCTCTCATACTTCATTCATTTTGTAGTGACCCATAATTTAATCTTGGAATAAATGAAATTTGATTTCGAGATTTAAAATCATGTTAGAATATTTGAAGGCCAAAATAATAATCTTGGAGGTATTTGTAAAGATATATGAATATTTATGAAAATATATTTTAATTGTTGGAATTTAATTTACAGGTCTTGATTTTATAAGGAGTTTGTGTTAGACTGATTTACATCCCCAAGGAGCACTTGCGTTAAGTTATAGCACTTGCGTTAACTAATTTTATGAGACTAGTTCATAGAAATTAGTTAAAAACCAATTTGTAACTAATTTATGTCTATAATTTAGAGCTTTTGTTATCACTTATTAGGATTGAGATGATATAATATTTGGTCTATCTTCAAAATTAAATAAATATTGCTTACCTTGTACTACCAATTAGATCTAAAGTTCAATTTTAAAATTTTACCATATGAACTTGGTTAGAAGTTAATAAGACAAAAACAAAAAACAAAAAACAAAAAGTAGCTTATAATATTTGGAAAATGAAGGGGTAATGAGTAAAATTCAGGATTTTGGTTGGTCAAAATTAAAAAATAAAGTTCAACAAAAAAAAAGAAATTAACTAGATAAATAAATAATTCAATAAAATTTAATTATTGCATAAAATACTATTGTATACCGATCACTAACCCATGCATGTGATATATACAACGTCTAGATCATTTATAGCAACAAGAGCAGAAAAACTCAATTAAAATTTGGAACAAAAAAGATATTTAAGATCATGGGATAATAAAATGAAGAGAAAAAAAAATGTATTATTTGCCAAGTTAATTACATGAAGTCCACATTTGTTAAAAACGACGCTCAGGTTTTTTTTTTTTTTTTTTTTTTTTTTTTTTTTAAGTTCTTTTTCAGCTTATTCGGTTAGGCTAAGTAGGTAGTGAGTGTTAAGTTGCGAACCATGTGCTGGCTTTTACTGAAATGCCAGCCGTTATTTTAAGGAGCACTTGCGTGATTCAGAAAAGAAGATAAACATGAGTGAAAGGTCGAGTGACTCATGATTTGTCCAAAACGTGTTGTAGAAGCATTTAGAAGAAGAAATACTTTCTGGACAATTTTACTTCCCCTGCGTTCTAAAACGCTTCCCCTTCTTCCCTATTCTCTCATACCTCTCCCCTGTTTTCTTCGTCTCAACCGAAACCTATCTCCCTCTTCCTTTTCTTTTACAAACCGAGAGATTGAGAGAGATGATGAGACAGACGAGAGAGAGAGAGAGATTCACGGTGGAGAAGAGGTACCAGAGGTAGCAAGGTTTTCATCCTCCAAGGAGCTGACCGAATTAGGGGCTTGAAATTGGGTGGCTACGGTGGTTCGGCCACCGACATTGTAAGTGGGTAGCAGCTGGAGCTGTGTTTTATGGCCCTGTTCCGGCAAAATCAGCATGTAATTTTGTTCCCCCTAGCTCGTCAGTATCAAACGGAAATCAGCAAGGTAAGGATTTGAGCTTTCCATTGAAATTTGATTTACCCAGTAGTTGTAGAACACGAACATCGTGCTTAAAGCTAAGATTATGTTTAATTTTGATTTTATTGGGGGTGTTTCTCTTAGGTTTGTTTCTCTTGATTTTCTTATGGGTTTTTTGGTGATGGCAAATTAGAGTATTATTTCATTTGAGTTTCAGCTGTTTTGGGTTCTTTGCTGAATGTTATTTGAGATTTTAGGTGTTTTGATTTGCTGTTCTTGGCCGAATTAAAGTGGGTTTTGGAGTTTGATTTCTTTCCACTGTTTCGGTGATTGAAGGTTGATTTGGGTTGTTTTATGATTTAATTATTCATCTGTTTTGAGTTTCAATTAGTTAGTGTTTTGCTGGGTTGTGTTGATGACTTGAGAAGATTGACTGTTTTAGGAGTTGAAGCTATGGCTTTGAAGGATCCATGGCCGATTGGAGGAATGATTTCCTTAGGGTGCTTTGTTTCTTAGAGATTTGATTTTATGTGAGTGTTGGTGATATAATCTTGATTATGCTTGATTATAATGAAGTGTTTTGGGAAATTGGGTTTCAAGAGAAATTTTGATTTAGTGATTTTTGGTTTGGTCTAGCCGAATTAGGGGTAGTTGGGCGTGAGGAAAGAGAGATGTGAAGCTTCATTTTGGGTCTTGATTGTTGGGTTTTGCTAAGTAGCTTGAGGTAGGAGCGGGTATAAAAATATAATAAATAGATTAGTCGAATAAATGGTAATAACAATTGGGATGTTGATATATAGACTCAGCCAATCTTAAGATAGAATTTATAAGGATTGTGGATTAAGTGCAAATTAATCCTAAGTATAATGTCTAGTTTTATTAGAAACTTGTTATGTATTCCAAGCTTTAGTAATTAAATATATTATAGTATGGTATTATATTTCAATACCAATGGGATTATTAAATTAACGTTTTATGTGGTTTAATTATGATGTATTGTTATTGAATTCATATTTTGTTAACTTGGGGTATGTTAATAGTGATCATTAAGAAGTAATTGATATTAGTATGTTGAATTGTATTTTGATTTGTTGAAAGACTTTAAAGTACTAGGCTTAAGTGTCTTATAATTTTATCATGTGAATATAGAATTCTTGGATGACTATATTGATGATTTATAGAACATATTAAAGAATATAAATGCTCTGGTTTACTGGTGGGAATTCTTAAAGGCAGACATTCGATGAAAGTTTTATATAGAGAAATGTATGCTTTATGTGCTGTTGTAGAATCGGGGTGTTACACGTTAAAGGATAGACAAAGCACTCACCAAAAAATGTTTGTTTTCACTTACATTTTTTATTTTTAATCTCTTTTCAGGTAATTTTTTTGATAATATGCAACCTAACCCGTAGGGATAATTTTTTTGAACCAAACCCTGCTTTGGGGTAATTTTTTTTTTAGGAAAAAAACAAAATAGCGTGTTTAATCTTTTGTTTATTCTTATTCCTGGTTATTGAAATCAAAAGCCCAACCGACATACCCAACCCAAGGCGATCATTTACACCTTAGTGGCAATAGACAATTAGATAACTATCCCACTTGAATTTTCTATTTTTCCAGGGTTCTTTAAATTCTTTTGTTTCCTACTTTGTTATACTTTAAATTGAAAGGTACGCAAACTGAGGCAATATAAAGGCACATATCCTAAGTCAATGATGTCGTCCATGTAATCAATAAAGTAAAAGAGGATTAAACATACCTCCAAAGTTGTTATGGGAAATGTATAACTCTTTGAGCATGGTTAAGTTCCCAATTTCTGGAGGTAATCTTCCTGTAAATATAAAATAGAAGGTACCATTATAAACATATATGAAGGTTTGTTTATCCCCTAAAGGCTAAAATAACACTAAACAAACCCTTCAAATTTGTTATAGCCAAGGTATAAATATAGTTAAGTTTCCAATTTTCGGAGGTGCTATTCGTGTGAAACTATTAGCCCACAGCGATAAATATATATAGCAATTGTTTGTAGTTAAACAAAACCTGTTTGGTAAGTAAGTGTAAAATGGAATGTTAATTTGAATAGTAGTAAGAAGTGATTGGTGGGATATAAAATTGGTGAATGTTTTATGGAAAAGTGAAAAAGTTTTGTTTTGTAGTGAATTTTTGTATTTGAATAGTAATAAAAAATTATTGATATGATGTAAAAAGTTTAAAAAAGTAAGAATGTTTTTGATTTGATATTTTTGAAAAAAGTGAAAAGGAAATTAAAAATTTGGCAATGAGTTGCCAAACAGACTCACAAATTTCATAGAAGTTTGCCAATAAAGTAATTTTAAGACACATGAAGACATCGTAATATGGGAAGATGAATAAAACATTTCTTTGAGTTCACCAGACAACCTATTAGTGTAGACATCTATGACTTGCATTGAAGACATGTTGAAGATAAAGGAGGGCATCAGCCCAAAAAGCATGTTTTCTATAAAATAAATTTCTTGAAGGTGGTTATGTTGAAGATAGAGGAAGGTATAGTCTAAAAGCTTGTTACATCCAAGATTTTTTATTTGCAATGACGATATGTTAAGCTAGAAATGATGGAATACCTCCTATGAAATTGTTACCGTTTAGGGACAAAGTTTGCAGTGTGTATAACATGCCAATCCATGACAGAATTTTTCCACAGAAGTCACGAATTGAAATGATGTATTGTTATTGAATTCATATTTTGTTAACTTGGGGTATGTTAATAGTGATCATTAAGAAGTAATTGATATTATTATGTTGAATTGTATTTTGATTTGTTAAAAGACTTTGAAATACTATGCTTAAATGTCTTATAATTTATCATTTGAATATAGAATTCTTGGATGAGTATATTGATGATTTATAGAACATATTAAAGAATATAAATGCTCTGGTTAACTTGTGGAAATTCTTTAAGGCAGACATTTGATGAAAATTTTATATAGAGAAATATATGCTTTATGTGCCGTTGTAGAATCGGGGTGTTACACGTTAAAGGATAGAGAAAGAACTTACCAAAAAATCTTTGTTTTCACCTGCATTTTTTGTTTTTTTTTTGAGAAAAAAAAAAAATTGTGTGTTTAATCTTATTCCTGATTATTGAAATCAAAAGCCCAACCGACATACCCAACCCAAGGGGATCATTTACACCTTAGTGGCAATAGACAATTAGTTAACTATCCCACTTGAATTTTCTATTTTTCCAGAGTTCTTTAAATTCTTTTGTTTCCTGCTATGTTATGGACAAATTATTTTGTACTTTCAATTGTAAGGTACGCAATCTAAGGCAATAGAAAGGCACTTATCCAAATCAATGATGTCGTCCATATAATCAATAAAGTAAAAGAGGATTAAACATACCTCCAAAGTTGTTATTAAAAATTAATAACCCTTCGAGCATAGTTAAGTTCCCAATTTCTGGAGGTACTCTTCCTGTAAATATAAAATAGAAGTTACCATCTGAAACAAATATGAAGGTTTGTTTATTCCCAAAAGGCTAGAAGATTACTAAACAAACCCTCCAAATTTGTTATATCCAAGGTATAAATTTGTAAGTATAGTTTAGTTCCCAATTTTTGGAGGCCTTCTTCTTATGAAACTATTCGCCCACAACAATAAATATAGATAGCAATTGTTTGCACTTAAACGAAGTTCATAGAAGTTTGCCAAGAAACTAATTTTAAGACACATGAAGACATTTTAATATGGGAAGATGAATAAACGTATCTTGTTTGAGTTCATTAGACAATGTAGTGTAGAGATCTATGACTTGCATTGAAGACATGCTGAAGATAAAGGAGGGCATCGGCTCAAAAAGCATGTTTTTATGAAATAAAGTTCTCGCGAGTCTAAAAGCTTGTTATATCCAAGATTTATTTTTGCAACGACAATATGTAATGACAGAGATGATGGAATACCTCCTGTGAAATTGTTACTGTTTAGGGACAAAGTTTGAAGTGTGGATAACATGCCAATCCATGACAAGATTTCTTCACTGAAGTCACGAATTGAAATGATGAGTTTTGCAACCGGTAAAGACGACCCAACTCGTTGGGCATGTAGCCATGATAACAATATATGTTAGACAGATATGGTGGAATACCTAATGTGAAACTATTACCCTTTCGAGACAAATTTTGAAGTTTTCATAACCTGCGAATCCATGACGGGATTTCTCCACGGAAGTCATGAATTGAAACCGTAAGTGTTGCAACCGATAAAGACGAGCCAACTCGTTGGACTTAGAGCCATGAAAACTATCGTTTTCAATACTTAAACTAACAAGAAAAGAAATGTTTCATGGTTACGATTAGATGATGGAAGAAACCACATGTGATACTGATGCACAAGAGAATCAAGTAAAAGATTAGAATATTATTTTAATAAGATCAGCAGCACAAAAAAAAAAAACAAAAACAAAAACAAAAACAAAAACAAAAACAAAAATGTTGCTCCATTTTTTTTTTTTTTTTTTTTGTGGTCTACAATAATGTTGCTTTGTCTCAAAGTTTATGTTAGAGTATGACTTAAATTCAAGTCAAGGTGATGGGGCCCAGTGATTGTTTAATCCCATTAAGTGTTGGATGCTTTGCCTACTTGGAGTTCTATTCTAAATTGTTTTGGAATTTTCGTGTGTTTTGGACTCTTCTTGGTTTCCTTCTCCAAGTCAATGTTATTAGCCGACCTTCTCCATCTATAAAAGGAGCTGCAGTTATTCTGTCTTAATTGCACAACAACGCGCGAATGGAGAAATCTGACATTGGCTTCTCACACCCCATAGTGTCGTATACGGCTTAGAGTTAGAGAAGATTTTATTTTTGATAGTAACTTTTCTTCGGGTCGTCTCCGATAATGGATGTATTTCATATTAAGGGAATCACTTAATTGATTCTGGTGTCGTGTGTGACTGATTTAATTTTGATGTCTACTTTTTTTTGCATCTCACTGGTCTTGGGAAATAAGAATAATTTCTTAAAAGTTTAGGGATATTTTTGTATATTTATTTTTATTTTTTAGTAAACTCTCTTAGGATAGGATGCAATCCTTGACTCTTACTTTTTTGTGGAATGAGGCTGGGAGGCGAACCGTGAAGATAATCACCGGTTGATTATTTCGACGGGATGTTACAAAATTCTAGTGTATTTTTCTAGCTCCAATGTTAGAGTGTGATTTGCAGTGATTGGACAGTTAAGATATCTGAAGTTGTGGTTGAGCGAATGCAATAAGTAATTGCTCACAAGACTTTTTACAACAACATGCGATATGTCAGTGAACTGAGCATGATTTACTTTTCAAAAAGAATAAGTTATGAGCCTACTAACTTTGTTATAACATGTCTTAAACAAATGATTCTACATATACGATTTATAATGAATGAACAATATTATATTTGCATCATATGACATGACTATGGGTCATACACTACTATTATATGGGCTAAATCATATAATCAAAGGGATTTTCTTTTATGTTTAGCATTTGATCTAATGTTTGTTTGTGACTGGCGCACCATATATGCATAGGGTCACCTCGCTAGCAGCATGGGCCACCCAAAGTCATACTCGGTCGAGTTGCTAGTGAAAGATGGTATGCGGCAATATCTAGGGCACCAATATTGTATTATGGGTCCCTTGGGACAGCACTAACTCTATCAAGGAGTTAACGACTCGAACATACCATACATAAGAAAGCGTGCGAGCCACCCCTAGAGCAGGGAGTAGGGTGGCAGCCACCCCTAAAGGTGGCGCCGACTAGTTTTAGAGTGGCTTGCACGTCACCCCTGGCCTATGGCGTAGTTCGTGAGCCACCCCCTAACCCCCCACCCTAGAGTTGGCGCCGACCAATTTTGGAATCGCTCGCACGCCCCCTGCCTATGGGGTGGCCCGCAAGCCACCCCCTAACCCCCCTCCCCCTCCCTTTTTAAAAAAAAATAAAAATAAAAATTAATGTTTTAAGTTATTGATTTTTAGGTTTTTAATTTTTATATATTTTTTTATTATGAGTGACACAAGTCGCGTTTTTATTGGGTCTAATGTGACAACTTCATGGTTTCTGTAAAGTAGTAGATGGAAATTGACTTCGGTAAGTAATTTGTCAATTTCGCTTACCACAAGGACCTCTTAGTTAATTTTTATACCACATTGAGTGATTTGTAAATTAAGTCAACCACATAAATTAATTTTGTATTTTTTCCTTTACAAAATGCACGTTTGATTAATGAATTTATAACTGTTACTTAAGGCTCAATGCATAACCAGTTCTATGATTATTTATTTACTAAGTTGTGGACCTACACAGTTATTTTTCACTGTAAAACACTTTGTGTTTTGTAGATTAGCAAGTTTGCTAGTTATTAGATCAGAGTATTTCGCTGAGCTTGAGTGCTAAGTGAAGGACTCTTAGCTAGTAAGGTTTGTTTAATGTAGTTAGCAACTAGTTATTGTTCAGTAGAAAATTGATATTTGGAAGCTTTGTGTTTATAGTTCGATTATAGATGATGAATTGATGAACATATTATAGAATTTACTCATATTATTTTTATTCTCCTTTTCACTATATTTAACTCTAATAAATTAGTATTTAGGGTAATACTATCGGCTAATTACCAATTTATTGGTATTAAGGCATTTTCAATAACACTCCAAATAAATCAAATAAATTGAATAATTTTTTGGGTGCGTTACAGCTTTGCATCAAACAAAATATATAGTTGTAGAAGGGATTATTACAAAAGCCCAATCCACATATATGACCGAACACCAATCAACACTACACGTTACGAGTAAGGTTCTTCCAACCCAAGGGATAACACTCTAGCAAGAATAAATCACAATGTTTGTTAATATGTTTTAGGGTGTTTCTTGGTTTTTATTTGAAAAAAATGTTTTGATTTGATATAAATGTAAAATTCGTTTATATATTTTTAGGAGCATTTTATGTTTTAAGTGTTTATTAATATTTTTGTTTTGATAAGAGAAAACAAAAATTTTAACAAACGCCTTACATCCTTTTGTCTTCTTAAATGTTGTGCATAATTATTTGTATTTTCAATTGAAAAGTACTCAATCCAAGGCAATAAAAAGGAACATATCCTAAGTAAATGATGTCATCCATATAATCAATCAATTAAAACAGGACCGAGCATACCTTCAAAGTTGTTGCCGTCAAGGTATAATGCTATGAGCATGGTTAAGTTCCCAATTGCTGAAGGTACACTTCCATTGAAACCATTATTCCACAAACTTAAAAGTTGCAGCTCTTTGCACTTGAACAAAGTGGATGGGATAGTACCTATAAAACAATTACCATTTAGAAACATATATTAAAATTTCCTAAGTGATAAAATTTGCCGTTCTTTGCAATTGAACAAAGTGGAAGGCATAATACCTAGAAAAACAATCACCATTTAGAAACAAATATCAAAGTTTGTTTATCCACGAAAGGCTAAAAGAACACTAAACAAACCTTCAAATTCGTTATAGCCAAGCTATAACTTCGTAAGCATGGTTTAGTTTCCAATTTTCGGATATACTCTTCCTGTCAAATTATTGCCATACAATGATAAATATTGTAGTTGTTTGCACTTGAACAAACTGGATGGGAGTTGGCCATAAAACTGGTTGTAAGACACACCAAGCCCTTGTAAGTTGGGAAGAAGATTAAACATATCTTCTAGAAGTCCACCAAATAGCTTATTATAGTAAAGAACTATGACTTGCAATGATGAGATGCTTGAAATAATGGAGGGAATGGGACCAAAAAGCATGTTATTTTCGAGATAAATTTCTCGCAAGATGAATATGGGAATCTGGGATTTTCGAAAAACGAGTGTGGGCTGGTTTGAGCGTTGACTTCATTGACTTTTTGCGAAAAGAAAAAAAAAATCACTGAAAACTAATGAGTTGTCATCATACCCATGCTTGGAATTGTGGTTCACGTGTATTTCTGTCCTTTAAAAATACAAGTGACTTGTTGCTATAATTATGCTATCTCACTTAAAAAATAAACCACATTTTTTCTAATCGGCATAATAACGAAGACACACATATCTTTTACAAAACAGAAAATTGCAAAATTAGTCCATGTAGTTGACCTAATTTATAAATCACTCCCTGTAATATAAAATTTAATTGAGAAGTCATTGTAATAGGGGAAATTGACAAATTACTTCCTGAAGTCAATTTTTGTCAACTAACTTAATAGAAACCATTAGTAAATAAATAAATAAATATCTCTCTTAATAAAATAAATACATACCCAATAAAAATGTAACACATATCACTCTTAATAAAATAAATAAATAAATAAAAATTAATATATTAAAAAATTAAAAACTTAAAATATTATTATTATTATTATTTAAAAAAAGGGGTATGGGCGGTGGCTGCAGTGGCAACCACCCCCTTTAGGGAGAAGGATGGCTTGCCGCCACCCTCATGGGCCAGGGGTGGCCACGCGCTACCCCTAGCCCCATTTGAGGTGACTCGTGCGCCATCCCAAAGTTGAGGATGGGCTTCGAGCCACCCCCGACCTATGGGGTGGCTGCACGGCCACCCTTAGACAATGGGGTAGGGTGGCAGCCACACCTAGAGGTGGCTCTGACCAATTCTGGAGTAACTCATGCGCCACCCCCCCACCTATAGGGTGGTTAAGTGGCACGTAGCAACCCTTGCCCATGGCGGTGGTGGCGAGCCACTCCCTAACCTCTCCCCCCCCCCCCCTCCTTTCTTTTTTCTTTTTTAAATAATATTTGAAGTTTTTAATTTTTAGGTTTTTAATCTTTAATATATTTGTTTATTATGAGAGACACGTGTCGCATTTTTATTGGGTTTGACATGGCAACTTAATGGTTTATGTCAACTAGTGGACAAAAATTGACTTCGATGAGTAATTTATCAATTTTGCCTACCATAAAGAGCTCTCAATTAATTTTTATACCACAGGGAATGATTTGTAAAATAAGCTAACCAGAAGAACTAATTTTGCATTTTTTTTTCTTTACAAAATGCACGTTTGCTTAATAAATTTAAAACTGTTACTTAAGAGTCAATGCAGAACTAGTTATGTGATTATTTACTTACTAAGTCATTGACCTATGTAGTTATTTTCCACTGTAAAATACTTTGTGTTTTGCAGGTTGGCAGGCTTGCCAATTATTAGATCAGAGTGTTTCGCTGAGCATGAGTGCTAAGTGAGGGACTCTTTGCTAGTAAGGTTTTTTTAGTGTAGTTAGCAATTAGTTATTGTTAAGTAGAAAAATGATATTTGGAAGCTCAGTGTTTATAATTCTACTAGCTCGTAACCCGTGCTATGCACGGGATTCTTCCTTATAATTTAGTTTCATAATAATAATAATAAAAACAATGGAAGAAGAGAAGCATAGAAAATATAGATAAAAAATGAAAATTGAAAAAAAACTAATATAATATAATAGGGACAAAAATTTCTTATAAACTGGTTTGTAGGAAATTTTCTACAACTCACATTTAAAAAAGACATGTATCCTTTAAACATGTGAGAATCACATGTTTTTTTATTAATGCTATTAAAAAAGCATGTACGAAATACATGCTATTTAAATAACATATGTTTCTCACATGCCAAATGACACATGTTAATCTTATATGTGGGTTGTAAGAAATTTCCTACAAACCGGTTTGTAGGAAATTTCTGCCCATTTAATAGTGTTATAATACGCTAAAAAATCATCATACCCCGTACAAAAAACAACTATAGGAAACTCTCTCTCACCATCATTTTCTTGAATTTAGTGTAAAATTTACAAAAGATAAAATAAGCAATTTGAATGAAAAATAATATATTAATTACATAAAAAATAAAGAAAAAAAGAAGAAGAGAGGAAATGAAATAAGAGAACCATAGAAAATATGGACAAAAAATGAAAAATACTAATAGAATAAATTAGAGTTTTCTTTTCCATATACTTTTCCGGTTCATATGAAACCTTGAAAATCAATGTTGTCTATCAATTAAGCACGTTAACAATGTGCATTATATAGGGAAAAAAAAATTCAGTGAACAATGTAAATTAAAAAATCGTCATACCTCGTACTCAAAACAACAATTAATGTAAACTCTCTCTCTCTCCATGGTTTCCTTGAATTCAATGTAAAATTTAGAAAAGGAAAAAGAAAAAGGAAAAATGAAGAAGAAGCAATTTGAACAAAATAAAATAATATAAATTAGGAAATAGGGACAAAAAAAAATGTAAAGAAAGAACAAAATCATAGAAAATAAAGTAAAAAAAAAAAGTAAAATGATAACCCCTAATATAATAGAAAATAATTATTTTTTATATACCTTTTCCAATTCCAAAGAAATTTATAGATATAGGAAGAAACGACGGTCAGATAGATATTTTTTAATTCGACTATCATTCTTATATATAGCGTAAAGGAAACTACTTTTTCAACAAAAATAAAAAATAAAATAAAATATAAATTATCAATGCAAAAATAAGGATAGAAATCAAATCAGAAAAATAGAAGCACATAAAATAAATACAAACATATTATTTACAATTCTATTGAATACAGCCCCGACAAACTTGAAAGGCAAACTAAAAAAAAAAAAGGCTATAGCAGTATTACAAACAAAAAGGTTCCAACAATAGCAAAAACTTCGCTCTCTTTGCTATGAGCACCACTCTCCAGTAATGTAAACAACATTGCAGTTTTGCATAGCTACAAACCATTACTTCTCCATATATTTATTTGAAAAGCGAGAGATATTGGAGTGACTTTTGACATTTCCCAAAGAAAAAAAAAAAAAAAACTGACATTTGACCTTTTGAGGTTTAGTTTGTAACGGACATTTAGTGGAAGAGGAAGCGGTGTTAGAGTAAAAGATTTTACTTAAAGGAAGAGAGAGAGAGAGAGGTAGAAATTAGTGTTTTAAAAGCATTTATATTCCTTTTATGCACAATAATCAAATAAAATTTTAAAAAGTTTGCTCTCTTTGCTTTTAGACATTGCAAATTTAATGCTTAATTAACTCTTTAGTGTTTTAAAAGCATTTATATTCCTTTTGTGCACACTAATCAAATAAAATTTTGCATTTTTTGACTTTCAAAAGCAGAATAACACTTACAAAAAATAAGTGAAAATCGTAAAAATCACATAAAAGAAAAACAAATATCCCATAAAACATTTAAATGAATTAATACATAAGACCCTTATTTTTAGTTTAATTCATATAAATTAAAACATGTTAAAATATTTGTTCACATAGGTGTAGTTTAGAATGAAAATAAGTATGAAGAAGAAAATAGTAAGAAGAAAACCATGATTTTGATTATCAAAATATAAAATACAAAATTAGCAGGAATTTTTTTTAATGTCGGTGTGATACCTATTATATTTCAATCCTATATAATTCTGAATATTCGAAAAAGCAAATGAACAAAAAAAATCTCATAAATATTCAAATGAAGAATTGTTCAATCACAAATTTCACAAACAACATGGAAACATAGTTAGATTTCAACCAAAAATATAAAAATACCAAAGAGTCATACTTATATCATTAATTGAGAGAGAGAGGCTACTTGTATCATTAATAGAGAGAGAGTGAGAGAGAGATTAAATAGACCGGTTATATTTAGATTTCAACCAAAAATATAAAATACCAAAGAGTCATACTTATATCATTAATTGAGAGACAGATGCTACTTGTATCATTAATAGAGAGAGATAGAGTGAGAGAGAGATTAAATAGACCGGTTATATTTAGATTTCAACCAAAAATATAAAAATACCAAAGAGTCATACTTATGTCATTAATTGAGAGAGAGAGGCTACTTGTATCATTAATAGAGAGAGAGAGAGGGAGAGATTAAATATATATATGATATATATATATAATATATATGATATGTTTCAATAAAAATAAAATCCATATAATTTTGAACATTAAAAAAAAACATTTCAAATTTAATGCTTAATTAACTCTTTAGTTTTTTAAAAACATTTATATTCCTTTTGTGCACACTAATCAAATAAAATTTTGCATTTTTTGACTTTCAAAAGCAGAATAACACTTACAAAAAATAAGTGAAAATCGTAAAAATCACATAAAAGAAAAACAAATATCCCATAAAACATTTAAATGAATTAATACATAAGACTCTTATTTTTAGTTTAATTCATATAAATTAAAACATGTTAAAATATTTGTTCACATAGGTGTAGTTTAGAATGAAAATAAGTATGAAGAAGAAAATAGTAAGAAGAAAACCATGATTTTGATTATCAAAATATAAAATACAAAATTAGCAGGAATTTTTTTTAATGTCGGTGTGATACCTATTATATTTCAATCCTATATAATTCTGAATATCCGAAAAAGCAAATGAACAAAAAAAAAAATCTCATAAATATTCAAATGAAGAATTGTTCAATCACAAATTTCACAAACAACATGGAAACATATTTAGATTTCAACCAAAAATATAAAAATACCAAAGAGTCATACTTATATCATTAATTGAGAGAGAGAGGCTACTTGTATCATTAATAGAGAGAGAGTGAGAGAGAGATTAAATAGACCGGTTATATTTAGATTTCAACCAAAAATATAAAAATACCAAAAAGTCATACTTATATCATTAATTGAGAGAGAGATGCTACTTGTATCATTAATAGAGAGAGAGAGAGAGAGTGAGAGAGAGATTAAATAGACCGGTTATATTTAGATTTCAACCAAAATATAAAAATACCAAAGAGTCATACTTATGTCATTAATTGAGAGAGAGAGAGGCTACTTGTATCATTAATAGAGAGAGAGAGAGAGATGGAGAGATTAAATAGACCGGTTCAATTTTATTTAAAAGACCGGTTCAGTACTTAAAGGACCGGTTTAGTCACTAAAAAGTATGGGTTCATGCCACGTGTCACTATTCTATGCCATTCTAAGGAAAAAGTCGGCTTTTATATATATATATATATATATGATTTAGATTTCAACCAAAAATATAAAAATACCAAAGAGTCATACTTATATCATTAATTGAGAGAGAGAGAGAGAGAGAGTGAGAGAGAGATTAAATAGACCGGTTATATTTAGATTTCAACCAAAAATATAAAAATATCAAAGAGTCATACTTATGTCATTAATTGAGAGAGAGAGGATACTTGTATCATTAATAGAGAGAGAGAGAGAGGGAGAGATTAAATAGACCGGTTCAATTTTATTTAAAAGACCGGTTCAGTACTTAAAGGACCGGTTTAGTCACTAAAAGTATGGGTTCATACCACGTGTCACTATTCTATGCCATTCTAAGGAAAAACTCGGCTTTTATATATATATATATGATATATGATATGATTTAGATTTCAACCAAAAATATAAAAATACCAAAGAGTCATACTTATATCATTAATTGAGAGAGAGAGGCTACTTGTATCATTAATAGAGAGAGAGAGAGAGAGAGAGTGAGAGAGAGATTAAATAGACCGGTTATATTTAGATTTCATCCAAAAATATAAAAATATCAAAGAGTCATACTTATGTCATTAATTGAGAGAGAGAGGATACTTGTATCATTAATAGAGAGAGAGAGAGGGAGAGATTAAATAGACCGGTTCAATTTTATTTAAAAGACCGGTTCAGTACTTAAAGGACCGGTTTAGTCACTAAAAAGTATGAGTTCATGCCACGTGTCACTATTCTATGCCATTCTAAGGAAAAACTCGGCTTTTATATATATATATATGATTATAATGATGAATTGATTAAGATATTATAGTTTTTATTCATATCATTTTTATTCTCCTTTTCGCTATATTTAACTCTGGTAAATTAGTATTTAGGGCAATACTATCAGCTAATTACCAATTTACTGGTATTAAGACATTTTCAATAACACTCCCAAGTTAATCAAATAAATTGAATAATTTTTTGGGCGAGTTAAAGTTTTGCGTCAAACAAAATATATAGTTGTAGAAGGGATTAGTATAAAAGCCCAATCCACATATCTAACCGAACACCAATCAACATTCGTGTAAGGTTATTCCAACCCAAGGATCAACACCCTAGCAAGAATAAATCACACTCAGTTTGTTAATTAATACATTTTGTAGTTGTTGGCACTTGAACAAACTGGATGGGAGTTGGCCTTAAAACTGATTGTAAGACACACCAAGCCTTTGTAAGTTGGGAAGAAGATTAAACATATCTTCTAGAAGTCCACCAGATAGCTTATTATAGTAAAGAACTATGACTTGCAATGATGACATGCTTGAAATAATGGAGGGCATGGGACGAGAAAGCATGTTGTTTCCAAGATAAATTTCTCGTAAGGTGGATATGTTAAAGATGGAGGAAGCTGGTATGGAGCCCAAAAGCTTGTTATATCCAAGATTTAATATTTGCAATGAAAATATGTTAGATAGAGATGGTGGAATACCTCCTGTGAAATTGTTACCGTTTAGAGAGAAAACTATTGTTTTCAATGCTTAGACTAGCTAGAAATGAAAGGTTTCCTACATGTGAAGGAATGATGCTTACAATGTTCATGTAAGAAACGTTCAAAAATTGTCGTGTGGAGGAATGGTGCCTACGACCCTTTAATGTCGTGTCAGGTTTGTGACGGATTTACGGGTCGTGTCAAAAATTACATATCCTAGTTTATGGTAGTATTCCCAATTAGCTCACTATTAGTTGACGAGGAAAATTCTGCTTTAACTCTCCATGTTAATTATTTTTATTAATTAATTCTGGCGAGTTATAGACAGGTGTTTTGAGAGTTATTTTCGTACTAAATAGGTGTTGGGAAACCCATTGAATTAATTATCAAACTAACTAAATTTGAGGGACGTTACATGTGGAATTAGAAAATTCAGGTCTTGAGCCATATAAAAGATGTGAGGTTGTGATCATAGATTGGTACAGGTAAGTAATAGGACAAGTTTAGTAGGTGATGATGCAATCTAAGTGTGAAGCCAATTTACGTATGAGCAATTACGGATTACGCTGTGATGGTTAAGGAAGAACAAAACCCTTCTTAGAACTCGGCTAAGGGAGAAGTGAACGAAGTTTAGTCTCTTAGAAGGACAGATGAGTATCGTAATAAGTAGTGAAACCCTTCGTTAGAATAATAGTGAAACCCTTCGCTAGTAATATATAAGTAGGTACACTTGATTCGGTAGCTGAGAGTTTTGTTGGAGAATTCGGTGTTAGTAATATTATTTTAAAATTCAAAAACTTATTGATTAAAATTAATGAGATGGGGTACCTATAGTTTAAGAGACCGTGAAAAAAAGAAAAAAAAACATTTGAGACAAAGAGGTACATAAATCATTTTTTATTTAAAAATAATATTATTAATAATAATTTTGCCCTCTTCAGAAAATGAAATGAGATTTAGAAAATTCTTTAGCAGCATTTAGGAAAAGACGAGAATTTTGGAAAAAAAACGAAGAAGGAGTGGTCTGGGCGAACAACTCGGCCCGACTCGAATGACATTCTCAACGAGTTCAAGCTTGAGCTCAAACTCGCCCAAGCTTTTAACAAGCAGAGCTTGAACACACGTTTCATAGCTCGGCTCAAGTTTGAGCTCGACTGTTTAAGCTCGACTTATAAACGAATCAGTCTTGAAATGTTAAAGCTCAGTTCGGCTCGGCTCGATTACAACTCTACTTGGATTTGTGATTCACGTGAATACCAGTTTTCTTGACCTCAAAATTTTAGTCCAAAGAAAACTGTGCCTTGAGCCTAAACTACTCAAATACCGGTTGGTTAGTGTGTTTTGTTAGGAAATTTATCTTTATTTCTCAAGATCCTGCGATATACGAAAAATAAAAAGAAAACAAAAATTAAATCAATCATATAAGACATTAAGATTTAAGTGATTCCCTAAATGTAAGGTACATTTACTGGCGAAGACAACGTAGAGAAAATTCACTATCAAAGATTGTTACGGAGAGAAAATCACTTAAAGCTCAAAGCTCTAATACACTCAAAGCTCACCTTCATACAAAGGAGAATAACAAAAGAAAATTATCATTTTTTTCTTATAGTGCTTTAGCACACTAAGTTGTGAGACAACCAAAAAGTACAATTTGCCTTTGGTGCATGTGTAATAAAAAACGTTGGACAACACTCATTTAATAAGGAGCAAAGTCGATCAACCAACTTCTAAATCAACTTGGAGAAGGAGTAAAGTTCAACTTGAAAAAGGAGAATAGCTAGTACCACTCTTAGAAGTAAAACAATTCCAAAAGGCTAAAAGAACACTAAACTAGGCTTGCCAAGTAGAATTGTAGCATGAGAAGTGCCACACAAAAGGGAAATAGGAAACAAGTTCTCTCTATGAGTAATGTATGTTTGTTGAGGTCTTCGGGATGAGAATAACTTCTATAAAGACTTAGCATAAACTAGGTCTTTTGTGCCCACCAATAAAAAAGGGACACTTCAGTATATCACACTAAATCATAGCAAATGAGAATAAAGCCGAAACACAAGATTTTGATCTCCTGAGAAAAGCCACCCCCACCGAGGTGCAGCCCACACCACCGACACCGCCCTCTACTTCGTCAAGTGCCATTGAGTGCTGTAAATCTCCGACTCACACTCACAATTCCGAAGAACACATATCGTTTGGTCATCCCAAAAACATCATCAAAGTCCAACAACACCAAAAAAAAACTATCCATCAACGATCCAAACAAGAATAAGTGTCAAACAGAGCAGATCTAAAGCAATATCCACCAAAACCAAATTTTACTGATGCAAAACAAAATACAAAATTCAACTCTCTGTTGCTTCTTCTTGTTTAATACCGTCGACTATGCATCTGTGTACTAATAATGGGGTGTTTAAAGATTGTGAAGATTTGCTGCAGAAAGAAGCAGGGACGAGTGGAATGTGGTGAGTAGGTCTTTGAAAATGACAACCTTGTACCCTTGTTTCTTTCGCTTCTTCCAGCGAATATCAAATTAGCATTTGTGAAGATGGGTTTTATTTCTTTATTACTGGAGATTATTTTTTGCTCGGAGAAAAGCATATGTGAAAGGGCTTTGAGTGTCTTTGACGGACTACCAGTGGAGGAACCATTAGTGGGGTTCAGTGGCGCACGGCGGAAGAGAGGTCAGTGGTGGTGAGGCCTTTCTCTTGAATGGGGAAGGGGTCGATTGATATGTTGAGGAGATCAAAATCCTGTGTTTTGGTCTTATTTTCATTTAGTGTGATATACTTAGAGAAAGGAAGGGAAAAGAAAGAGAAAAAAAAAAAAAAAAAAAAAAAAAAAAAAAAAAAAAAAAAAAAAAACCATTGAAAAGTAATGAATTATCATGTACAAATCCTTGGAACACTTTTTTTTTTCTTCTCCTCCTCTGATCGCATGCCAACAACTATTTAAAAAAAAAAAAAAAAGCAAAGTAAAAAACATTCATGCACCGAAAAAGAAAAAAAAAATAATTTTGAGATATGCCCCAAGATCACTCCTTTATTATTTTTTTTGTTAGTTTTTTTTGTTGTCCATCAAGACCACAAATTTTGGGACGTGTAGGGTTGTGGGCCAAAAAATTTCCCAAAGGAATCCTCTATGGCGACCACTTTTATGTCGGTTTTTGGAGAGTTTCTCGGCAGGTTCGGACCGAGGAGCTGGACCATATGGCTATTTTGGCACGCAGGATTTACTTAGGACGGAACTGGGTGGCATTTGAGGGACTTTTCACTTCTCCTTCCTCTGTTTTCTCATCAGCTGCTGAAGCTCACCATGATTTTCAGAGGAGCCACAAGCAGGAGACCGTGCCCAAAGCTCAACCGGACAGTGTCTTACCTCCTCCACAGAAAGTGTGATGCCTCCTCCGAGGGCTACTGTTAAAGTGAATTAGGATGCGACAATTCAGAAAAAAGATATTCGCATTGCGCTTGGAATAGTTCTCGTGACTTTGAACGATATCTACAGGGAGCTAAATGTATCCACCTCAACATGCTCTCTACAAGTGGTTAGGGAGAAAAATTCGGCTCCCCCTCATAGTAGCCGAATTGGTCATTTCGTGGAGAGTATCAACCAGGAATTGAGTTCATTCAGGTCCTCATATGTTGTCTTTGTTCCTAGGGAAGCTAATGTTGTTGCTCATAATCTTGCTAAAGAAAATATATCCCATAGGTTAAATGCTGTCCGTTAGAGGACATTCCTAGTTTTATTCAAAGTATTGTACTTAGGGACCAAGGTGTTCCTAGATCCCAAGTCTTGGATCAGTTTTTTCAACGAAGAAGATGCAAGTGATTTATTCAAAAAAAGAAAAAGAAAAAGAAAAAAAGAAAAGACCTCTAACAATTCTAGCAACAATAAATAATTAGATTACTATCCATTATAATTTTCTTTTTGAGATATGATATATTGACACTTCAAAACACAACTCCAAACCACATTTGCCCACATGTCAACTTTTACTTTTACTTCTTTTTCTATTTCATTTTTTTTAAAAAAAAAAAAAAAAAAAAAAACCTAAAGTAAGCTAGGGGACCACCTTTGCACATGAGCAAGGCGGTCAAGAGTTATGTCTTGGGGTGATAAAAGATCATATCTCTTTCTTTTTGCTTATGTCCTTTTGTTTCCTTATATGCTTTGGACAAATTATTTTGTACTTCCAATTAAAATGTACCCATTAGAGGCAATTAAAAAGCAAATAAGTTCAGTTACTGATGTCATTCATATTTATAATCTGTCAATTAAAGCAAGGCTAAACATACCTCCAAAATTGTTGTTGTCAAGGTATAACTCTGCGAGCATACTTAAGCCTCCAATTTCTGAAGGTATGTTTCCTGTGAATCTATTGGACGACATCGATAAAATTTGCAGTTGTTTGCAGTTAAACAAAGCGGAAGGGAGCAAACCTATAAAACAATTACCATTTGCAATCAAATATTGAAGTTTATAAAAAAAAAAAAAAAAAAAAAAAAAAAAAAAAAAAAAAAACCAAAAAACAATGTATAAAAAAAAAAAATGGGGCTTAGTCACAATTTGTCCATTATATTCTCCAACCTAGTCACAACATTTGCAAATTTGAGGATGCCCGTAAAGATAATTACCTCTTGTAGATATTGTTCCTTTCTCTCCCACCATACCCATTTATTAGTCATCGTTAAATTAGTCAACATAATCATTGTTATGTCTTATAAAAACCTCAGAGAATACAGAACAATGCCAATTTGACAAAAGGCTTCCAACATAATAAATCACTTGTTGTTCAGCTTATACTAATTGATTTTCTTTTTTTATCTTATATAATTGATTAGCTCCCTTCCTAATCCATCATTTAGAAAAAGAAAAATTGCTACACCAAAGTCTAGACTTATGAGATACCACAGGTTCTATGAAGAAAAGTAGTTTCCAACTTTTTGAAATGAATTGAACCAAAACAAAAGAAAGAAAAAAAAACTCATGTCAAGTCCTTACTATATATGTTGTCTTCACCATAGATTTTGGGACAAAAGTAAGATGGCCTTGATGTGCGTAAACAGAGGGGTCATTTTCTACCCCTTCAAATGTGCCTTGATTCTATATAGCTTGCTTTGTTTGGATGAGAACAGAGAGGGTCCACTTTCCTATTCCTCTGTTCAGATTGTTCTGTTTTTATCCTTCAATTCACCAACCAATATCATTCACAGAACATGGTGCTAGCTTTTGATGGAGACCGTGAACCAGTTCGCTAATTTCAGACTTTCATTTCAGCTTCAAGTATTTATTTGAAGAAGAAAAAAAAATATATAGAAATCTTAAATTTAGATTTAAAATCTTCGTAAATTCGAAACTTAAATTAGTTAAATTACAGTGTTTTAGAGTTTGATCGATGATGCAAGCTAAAGTGTGATAGCATCCCCAACAAGCTACAAGCTAGGCTTGGTGATTTCTGAGGATGAGCAAATGAACCATTTTGTTGCATAAGGAAGAATTTGAAGTATGAGCAATTACGGATTCAGTGGAAGCGTCAAAGAGGATTACGTTGTGTTGGTTAAGAAAGATCAACACCCTTATGAGGACTCGGCTAAGGAAGAAGCGAATGAGGTTTAGTCACATAGCTACACTTGATTCAGTAGTTGAGAGTTGTGTTGGAGAATTTTGTGTTAGTAATATTATTTTGAAATTTCATTTGAGAATTTATGCAACAAATTTTGTATTATAAAACTTTTTTTTTAAATTAAAAAACTTATTTACTAAAATTAATGGGATGGGGTAACTATATTTTAAGAGACCGTGAAAAAAAAATTGAGAAAAAGAGGTATATAAATTATTTCTGATTTTCTGATTTAAAAAAAAATATTAATAATAATTTTGCCCTCTTTAGAAAACGAAATGAGATCTAGAAAATTCATCGGCAACATTGAGGAAAAGAAGGGAATTTTGGAAAAAACGAGGGTGCAGTGGTTTGGGCGAATAATCCTGCTCGGCTCGAATGACATTCTCAACGAGCTCTAGCTCGTCCGAGTATTAAACCAGCCGAGCTTGAACACACATTTCATAGCTCGGCTCGAGTTCAAACTCGACTATTTAAGCTCGACTTATAAACGAGACAGTCTTGAAATCTTAAAGCCCAGTTCAGCTTGGCTCGATTACAACCCTACTTGGATTTGTAGTTCACGTGAATACTTGTTTTCTTGACTTCAAAATTTTAGTCCAAACAAAATTGTGCCTCGGGCCAATACTAATCAAATACCGATTGGTAATTTATCTATATTTCTCAAGACCCTGTGATATACGAAAAATAAGAAGAAAACAAAAATTAAATCAATTATATAAGACATCAAGATTTAAGTGGTTCTCTAAATGTAAGGTATATTTACTAGCAAAGACAACCTAGAGAAAATTCACTATCAAAGATTGCTACAGAGAGAAAATCACTTATAACTTAAAGCTCTAATACACTCAAATCTCATTTTCACACAAAGGAGAATAACAAAAGAAAATTATCTTCTTCTTCTTTTTTATAATTCTTTAGCACACTGAGTTTGAGAGAACAAAAAAGTACCATTTGCCTTTGGTGTGTAATAAAAACGTTGGACAAAACATTTAATAAGGAGCAAAGTTTGTCAACCAACTCCTAAATCAACTTGGAGGAGTAAAGTTCAACTTGAAAAGGAGAATACCTAGTCCCACTCTTAGAAGGAAAACAATTCCAAAAGGCTTAAAAGAACACTAAACTGGGCTTGCCAAGTAAAATGGTAGCATGAGAAGTGACACACAAAAGGGGAATAGGAAGCAAGTTCTCTCCATGAGTTGTGTATGCCTGTTGAGGTATTCGGGATGAGAATAATTTCTGTAAGGACCTAGCATAAACCAGGTTTTTTGTGCCCATCAATAAAAAAGGGACACATCAGTATATCACACTAAATCACAGCAAATGAAAATAAAGCTGAAACACAGGATTTTGATCTCCTGAGAAAAGCTACCCCCAGCCACGCCCACCCCCACCGAGGCGCTGCCCACACCAGCGCCACCACCTTCTACTCCGTCGAGCACCGCTAAGTGCTTTAGATCTCTGTAGAAAGGGTAAAAGAAGGAAGAATTGTTTTTCCTGGAATGAATTTCATTGACTGAGAAGATACAGCTTTATACAAGGTGATTTCCTACAATTACGCTAGACTATTCTGGGCAATTCAAATACAAACGGAAACAGAGCAATACAAATGGAAACAAAGCAAATACAATATATTTTGTCGAGGAATGCCCGGATATTAAGTCCGGGTATCTTGTCTTCCTCAACACTCCCCCTCAAGTTGGAGAGTGAATGTCAAGAACTCCCGACTAGCGTATCGTATTTGAGAAAATTTCTTTTCCCAAAGGCTTAGTGAACACATCCGCAAGCTGATTTGTTGAAGCAACATGTTTGGTTTCGATCGAGCCATCTTGTATCCTGGCCAAACAGTCGGAGATCCGGCCAGAACGGCCGGATCCGTCCAGGATTCCGGCCAGATGGCTGGAATCTGGTATGGTATCCCCGGAATCCGATGACATCTGCCGGACGTCGCCGGATTCCGGCTTAATTTGTCGGATTCCAACACCGAGTGGAGTCGAAATCTGACTTGTCGAAATTCGGCAATAGTCAACTGCTTAAACGTAAAGGTCGACTGCGTTGTTTAAAAGAGAGTCGACTGCATCTACCATCTACGGAAAATGATTTTGCGCTAAAAAAGCGTAAATTATTTTCCGAAATTTATTTAGTATTTTTGGTCAAACAGAAATCATTTTCTAGTCGACCATTATTTTCACCCCTACCAAACACCAAAAAATACCGAAACCATTTTTCAGAAATCATTTTACGCCGAAACAAACGGAGCATTAGTGTTATATACTGTCATTATTGTTTCCCTTTCTTATTGGAGGAAACAAAAAACCTGATTTGGGGGTTGATGTCATTGACTTAGAGAAAGGAAGGGAAAAAAAAAAAAAAAAAAAAAAAAAACCATTAAAAGTAATGAATTATCATCGTACAAATCCTTGATTTTCTTGACCCAAAAAGTTTCATCCCGAAGAAAAATGTTCCTTGGTCCTAAACTAATGGAGCCAAAGGTAATATGAAAACCAAGGATTTGTACTATGATAAATCCAAAAGGTAATACAGAACAATCCCAATTTGACAAAAGGCTTCCAACATAATAAATCACTTTTTCTTTAGCCTATACTTGATTTTCTTTTTTATCTTAAATAATTGATTAGCATCCTTCCTAATCCATCATTTGGAAAAAGAAAAATTGCTACGCTAAAGTCTAGGAAAAGAGGGGAATTACGGAAATTAGGAAAAGATGGGAATTTTCAAAATTAGGAAAAGAAAGGAATTTTGGAAAAACAAGGGTGGAGTGCTTTGGGCATTGACATTATTGATAGGGATATAAATCCGGTTCCGGTTCCTAGTTATTGTCCAAAATGGGGAACCGGAACCGGGCTCCTCGGTTATTAGATTTCAATAACCTGATCCGGATCTAGGTACCCCAATTACTTGGTTACCCCAGGTATTCAGACTGGGTATTATTTTTTAAAATATATATATATATATATAATTTTTGGGCCTAACACAGAAACTCTGTGGAACAAACAAAGAATTAAAGAACAAAAAACAATCTTTCGAGCATTTACCAAACACTCTTTTTGGTTGCTGAAAAAATGTTGGGAAATGACAAGTAATAAGTCATTTACCAAACTTTCTAGGCAAGCAAACAAGTGTAAAACCATGTAGTACAAAAGCAAAAGCCTCAAATTAAATTAATTTCACAGAGACTAATCTCTCTTAGTATATTTAAACCCATCACCGGCACAGGCATATTTCATCACAAAATCCTTCATATAAAACGACAAAAAATACAATCATGATAAATAAATAGCAAGCAATGAAATTGAAAGTTTAATCTAAGGCTTGAGAAATCAAACTCGATTTAATGCCACTGGGCACTTCTCCTTGGTGATGAAAATGAACTAAGGTTAGGGTTTGGGCTTGGGTTTATGGTGTTTATATAGAGCGAGAGTCAACTACAATGAAAAAAAAAACCCACCGGCCTTGAGTTCTTGAAGAAATGAAAAGAAGAAGAAGAAGAAGAAGAAGAAAAAACCCAGTACAAAGGAGCAAAGGAAAAAAAAAATAAAAGGGGGAAGAAAGGTGGCTCTTAAGGTAGGTTTTATTCAAGGAAAAAAAGGGCTGAGGCAGGGTGACCCGATTTCGCCCTATTTGTTTGTCTTGGCTATGGAAATTCTGTCGAGGCTTTTGGCTTTTGGCTGCTTCAGATGTTGAGAGGTTTAGATTCCACCCCAAATGTAGAAGTCCTTGCTGATTTTGAAGACCTATCAGGACTCACAGCCAATCCGATGAAGAGAATTTGTTTTTGTGCGGGAGTTCATAGAGATGACAAAGCTGCTTTTTTGGAAGTTCTACAAATGCCTGAGGGTTCTCTTCCGGTTCGGTATTTGGGGGTTCCCCTCATTACTAAGAGGCTATCGGCTTTGGAATTGTGATGCTTTGGTTGCAAAGGTGGCTGGTAGGATTGATTCCTGGTTAGCGAGACATTTGTCCTTTGCAGGAAGACTACAATTGATCACTTCTGTTCTCTTCAGCCTTTAGGTTTTTTGGGCTAGAGTTTTCATCTTTCCCAAAAAGGTTATCCAGCTACTTGAACAGAAATTCAATAGATTTATGTGGTGTGGTAATGATTCCAAAGCTAAGGCTAAGGTTTCTTGGGACCGGTTGTGTTTTCCTAAAACTGAAGGTGGGCTTGGTATTAAAAGGCTTGAGGTTTGGAATTGTGCTGCTATGCTCAGTCACACATGGAGTCTTTTTGTACAATCAGGATCACTTTGGGTTGCTTGGCTAGAAACTAACTGGCTTAAAGGGAGGAGTTTATGGCATATTCCGATTCCAAAGAGTTGTTCTTGGAGTTGGAAAAAGCTTCTCAAGCTCTGGGATGTTGCTAAAAATCTTCTGAGTTTTATAGTTGGGAATGGGCAAGATATTTCACTTTGGTTTGATGATTGGCACCCGACTGGAAGATTGATTGATGCCTATGGGCTCCGGATTGTTTATGATTCTGGTATTGGCATTGATGCTAGAGTCTCTTCTGTTTTGCAAAATGGTAATTGGGTATGGCCCCCTGCTCAGTCCGATCACTTAGTTGATATTCTGAGTAGGCTATCGGGTATTGAATTGGGAGATGTTGATGAGCCTGTTTGGAAATCTAAGAGTAGGGTTTACTCTTGTGCTGAAACTTGGAACTTACTTAGAGTTCATTCTCCTGAGGTCTCACAGTGGCATGTTGTATGGCTTCCACAAGCTATTCCTTGGCATGCTTTTTTGTTATGGCTTGTTTTTAGAAAAGCTATTACAACCAAAGAGAAGATGTGTGGTTGGGGGTTTACTGGAAATATATTGTGTAGATTCTGTTATAGTTGTCAAGAATCAATTGAACACCTATTTTTCCAACGCAGTTTCTACCGTAGGATCTGGAGGAATTTGATGGAGGCATGTTTTGGACAGATTATTTTGTACTTCAATTGAAATGTAACCATCAGAGGCAATAAAAAAACAAATAAATTCAATTACTAATATCTTCCATATATATACTCTATCAATTAAAGCAAGGCTATACATACCTCCAAAATTGTTGTTGGAAAGGTCTAACTCAGTGAGCAAACTTAAGCTTTCAATTTCTGAAGGTACGCTTCCTATAAAACGTTAAAATTTGCAATTACGCAAAGTGAATGAGACATGACTTATAAAACAATTACCATTACAAACAAATATTGAAGTTTGAATTAAAAAATAATAATAATCTGAAAGAAAGAAAGGGCTCATGAGTCACAATTGATCCATTATTTTCTTTAGTCTAGTCACACAATTTGCCAATTTGAACATAATTCCATTGGATAAACGTACACTACCTCCTGTAGATCCTGTTCCTTCCTTCCCACAATATTAATACTCATTCATTAGTCATCGTTAAATTAGTCAACGTAATCATTGTTATATCTAATAACCTCAGAGAATACTGAACAATGCCATTTTCCAAAAGGCTTTCAACATAATGAATCATTTTTTCTTCGGCCTATACTAATTGATTTTCTTTTTTATCTTAAATAATTGATTAGCACCCTTCCTAATCCATCATTTGGAAAAAGAAAAATTGCTACACCAAAGTCTAGACTTTTGAGATACTACAGGTTCTATGAAGAAAAGTAGTTTCCAACTTTTTGAAATGAATTGAACCAAAATAAAGAAAAAAAAAAAAAAAACTCATGTCATGTCCTTACTATATATGTTGTCTTTACCATAGATTTTGGGACAAAAGTAAGATGGCCTTTCATGTGCGTAAACAGGGGTCATTTTCTACCCCTTCAAATGTGCCTTGATTCTATATAGCTTGCTTTCTTTGGATGAGAACAGAGAGGGGCCACTTTCCTATTCTTCTGTTCAGACTGTTCTGTTTTTATCCTTCAATTCACCAACCAATATCATTCACAGAACATGGTGCTAGCTTTTTATGAAGACCGTGAACCAGTTCACTACTTTCAAACTTTCATTTCAGCTTCAAGTATTTATTTGAAAACAAAAAAAATATATAGAAATCTTAAATTTAGATTTAAAATCTTCGTAAATTCGAAACTTAAATTAGTTAAATTACACTGTTTTAGAGTTTGATCGATGATGCAAGCTAAAGTGTGAGAGCATCCCCAACAAGCTACAAGTTAAGCTTGGTGATTTCTTAGGATGAGCTAACAATCCGTTTTATTCCAGAAGGAAGAATTTGAAGTATGAGCAATTACGGATTCAGTGGAAGCGTCAAAGAGGATTATGCTGTGTTGGTTAAGGAAGAACATGCAATACCCTTCTGAAGACTCGGCTAAGGAAGAAGCAAACGAGGTTTAGTCACTTAGCTACACTTGATTCGGTAGCTGAGAGTTGTGTTGAAAAATTATGTGTTAGTAATATTACTTTGAAATTTCATTTGAGAATTTATGCAACATATTTGCCACATTGGAGGCAATTAATTAAGGCAAATATGTTAAGTCAATGATGTCATCCATATAATCAATCAACTAAAACATGACTAAACATTAATGTAAAGTTGTTATTGTGAAGGTATAACTATGTAAGCATGATTAAGTTTCCAATTTCTGAAGGTACGCTTACAGTGAAATAGTTATACGTTAAAGATAAATATTGCAGTCATTTTCACTTAAACAAAGAAATGGAGCTCGAAAGCTTGTTATATCCAAAACTCATTATCTCCAATGAAGATATGTTACATAGAGATGGTGGAATACCGCCTGTGAAACTGTTACCAAGTAAAGACAAAAATTGAAGTTTGGATAACAGCCCCATCCATGATGGGATTTCTCCACTAAAGTCATTGTATTTAAAAGATAAGTGACGCAATCGGTAAAGACGAGCAAACTCGTTGGGCACAGAGCCATGTTTATGACACGTAGGCTAACAAGAAATGAAAGGTTCCCTATGTATAGAGGAATAGTGCCTACGAGACCCATATAAGAAAGGTTCAAAACTGTGATTCGATGATGACAAAAACCACAAGTGATACCAATCCAATTACAAACAGAGGTGCTAGTAGACCAGTTGTTTGTCAAAACATTATGAGGATCATAAGAAATACTATCTTTTAAGGCAAGAAGAGCTGATTGATCGGTGGTAATGTTAAGAACATTTGCAACATCTTGGCTTGTCATGTAACATTGTAGCATGAGAAGTGCCTCAAAAAAGGGAAATGGGAAACAAGTTCTCCCCATGAGTAGTGAATGCTGGTTGAGGTGTTGGGGATTAGTGGGAGCTCAAGTGCGACTAATATATAAGGAGATTTCAGCATCAAAAAATTCAAAGGAAAAAATATAGGCTTTGGGAAAAGGAGGGTGGGGTGGTTTGGGCTTTGACTCCGTTGACTGTTAGAGAAAGAAAAGTAAAAGCAAAAGAAAAGAAAAAAAATCATCAAAAAGTAGTGTTTTGTGATCATACTTATCCTTAGTTTTGTTGTTCTATTTACTTACCTGACTACCCATTTTGTGGCTCAACCACTCCTGAAAGAGTTGTTATGGCTGGCCACCCCCAAGCGGTTTCGAGGATGGTCGGCCACCCCTGTCAAATTCGGTGGTGGCTGCGCCACCCCCAAACAGCTGCTGGGGGTGGTAGAGCCACCCCTGGGGATGGTTCAAAAACCACCCCAATATTAAACGTTGTTTTTTTTTAAAAAAAAAAAAAAAAATCTGTTTTTTAGTTTTATAATAATAATAATAATAAATCATTTTTATATATATTTTTCTCAATTATATTCAATTCAATTCATACTCTCAAACATCTTTTTCAAATTTTGTTTCAGATTCTCTAAACCATTTAAACATAATTTCAAAACTCAAATTTTCTTGGTATTCACAATTTTAAATATAGTAGAATATTGCTTGATTTGAAAAAATCGAACACCCAAACAAACCCTATTTATGAAGAAAGAAAAAAAAAAGTAGATATCTACTACCTTGCCCCCTCTTTAACAGTCAACCTCTCCCTCCCTCATTCAAAATTTCTCTTACTCTTGTGATCTCCCTTCACCTTCACCACTCAGTATTTTTCAGTGTCCTCTATTTCTCTCACTTTGCCATCCTCTCTTCTCAAACTTTATTTCTAACCGTTTGTCTTCCCTCACTCCACCATCTGCTATCTACCACCAATTCCATTGGTGAAGTGATCAACTGTCGATATATTCGGACACAGGGGAAAAACAAAATAACATAAAATAAATAAAAACCTTACGTTAATTCAGAGTCTCACCAAATTAACGAAGATGAATGAACAAATCAGTGTCTCACTGGCGTTGGTAGCGTCTCACCACTAAGAAAGAAGAGATGAGTCATACTTCAAGGGAACAAAATTGTTTTCTTTATTCATCATAAACTGTATATTACAATAGAATATTATGCTTAAATAGGCTTATAGACTAAACCCTAACCCTAACCCTAATGTGACTCACTTTGGGCCAAGGGCCAAGCCCCCATTATTATATAACAAATAACCTAAGCTAATGTGACTCACTTTTGGGTTAAGCTCATTATTGAATTACAAATAACTTAAAACTTTGGGCCAAACCCAAATTAAATTCAAATAAAACTAATAATCTAAATAAACTAAAATGACAAATTTATTCTTATTTCACTCTGCATCATATTCAATGACCTCCAAACTTAAAATGAATTAAAGAAAACAAAACAATGAAAGCAAGAAATCTAATTTAGACTAACCAAAAGAGGAAAAGAGTGGGGAATGTAACAATAAAAAGAGATGGGTACGTAGGTATATAACCATAAACTTTGACAATTATGGAGTTCTATGTGTCATCAATCGGGTACTTACACAAAGATATACTAAACATACCTTCAAAGTTGTTGTTGTCAAAGTATAACTCTGTGAGCATGATTAAGTTTCCAATATCCGAAGGTATACTTCCAGTGAAATCATTATTCGTAAATGATAAATATTGCAGTTGTTTGCACTTGAACAAAGTAGATGGGAGTTGGCCAGAAAATTGATTATAAGATACTTGAAGCCGTTGTAAGTAGGGAAGATTATCAAAAGTTTCCTTTGGGAGTGGACCAGAAAGATTATTACCTCTTAGGTTAATGATTTGCAATGATGACATGTTGGAAATAATGGAGGGCATCGGACCAGAAAGCATATTATCTCTGAGATCAATTCTTTGCAAGTTGTATATGTTGAAGATGGAGGATGGAATGGAGCCCAAAAGTTGGTTGTAACTAAGATTAATTACTTCCAATGAAGATATGTTTGATAGAGATGGTGGAATAGTTCCTGTGAAACTATTACCAAACAGAGACAAATTTTGAAGTTTGGATAACATCCCCATCCATGATGGGATTTTTCCATTGAGGTTATTGAATCCAAATGATAAGTGTTGCAAGTTGTAAAGATGAGACAACTCGTTGGGCAGAGAGCCGTGAAAACTATTGTTTTCGATGTTTAGACTAAGAAGAGATGAAAGGTTTCCAATGTGTGGAGGAATGGTACTTACAAGACCCATGTAAGAAAGGTTCAAAGCGGTTACTCGTTGATGGCGAGAATCACAGGTAACACCAACCCAACTGCAAACGAAGGTGCCAGTAGACCAGTTGTTTGACAAAACATTACGAGGGTCATAAGAAATTTGAGCCTTTAAGACAAGAAGAGCAGATTGATCGGTGGTAATGTTAGAAACATTTGCAACATCTAGGCTTGCCATGTAACATTGCACCATGAGAAGTGCCACAAAAAAGGAAAATGGGAAACAAGTTCTCTCCATGAGTAGTGTTTGATGGTTGAGGTGTTGGGGATTAGTGAGAGCTCAAGTGCGACCAATATATAAGTTGATTTGAGCATCAAAAAATTCAAAGGAAAAAATTTTGGCTCTGGGAAAAAGAGGGTGGGGGTGGTTTGGGCTTTGATTGACTTCGTTGACCGTTAGAAAAAGAAAAGTAAAAGCCAAAAGAAAAAGAAAAAAAAAATCATCGAAAAGCAGTGTTTTGTGATCATACTTATCCTTAGTTTTTTAATCAAAAAAAAAAAAAAAAAAAATACGTATCTTTAGTTTTGTGGTTCTATTTACTTACCTGACTACCCATTTTATGATCTCAAAAATTCAGTCTTAAGAAAAATGTTCCTTGATCCTAAGCTAATGATGGAGCCGACGGTAATATGAAAACCTTCTCTTCTTTTATTTATTTTTTTTTCTTTAATAAAAAATAATGAAATAAATAATTTTCATGAACCCACAACATCCACCCAATAAATGATTTAATTACGTACCTTCAAATCAAGCTGCATTTTTAGAAATATTCATTTCTTCTCGATCGAAGTGATATTGAAACTTGTCTCTCTTTATTAATGTTTGGTCTTGCGATATTCAACAGGGCAAAAGATTTTTACCAATTACTTAGTCATGATATTTTGAGCAACTTTTTGTCTAGATTGAAATATTAAGGGCTGGTTTAGATCCTGGAATAGGTGATTGGAATGAAATAATGGTTATCTCTTCGGAATAATCATTCCGTTTTTTTCATTGAATCAAGTAAATTACTTATTCCAACATATTGTTCCTCGATCCTCTCTTTTTAGTAAATAAATTGGCTTAATAATATCATACGCTATACGGTGTACATTAGGCATGCTCAAGTAATCAATGAATTGCTTTAAGGGGTAGCTCAATCGGTTGAAAATCACGCCTCATAAAGCGTTAATCATTTACCGTGCTTAATTGCTATCTGTCCCCAAAATTTATTCCTAAACAGATCCATCACTTATTCAGTATCATCATCCATATCATAACTTATTGACTTTCCACAAATATCAACTCGATCTTATTGACAGCCAAGCTTATATTAAAAAATAAAGTAAAAATACTCCCTAGCCAAAAATAAATAAATAAATAATAATAATAATAGTAAAAGTCTAAAAAAAAAATTAAAAAAAAAATAAAAGTTGAAATAAGTACAAGTAATAAAAAGTTGTAGCTTTTTTTTTTTTTTTTTTTTCTTTAATGTAAGACATAATAAAATAAATAGTTTTCAAAGAAGTTGATGTTGAAAAAGTCTCTGTTGAAATGATAATGCGAGGGAAATTTATCTTTCTTGAAATGTCGCCACCGTTTGGGGCCTGTGAAAATGTATTGAATTTGAACTTTTCATCAAATTCTCCCACTCGCAATAAATTTGGAGTAGGAAACTCCTCAATTATTCACAACATAGCGGACTCGTGCCAACAACTCAATTGAGCAAAACAACTTGCTTGGTGTTGTTAGTTCGGAGTTATTTCTCACGCCTGACGATCGTTGCTGTCAAGCCTTTCCATTTGCTACTGGTCTCCAAGCAGAAAAGTAAGAGCTTGTTTGATGAACTTCTACTTTTTTTTTTCTTTTTTTTTTCTTTTTTAATTTCCATAATAATAATAATAAAAATTAACACAAAAACGAAAAAAAATTCATCAATTAGTAACATTCTATTTGTAAAAATTTTAAGTACATGTAGTATTTCTCAAAAAAAAATTGCAATGTCGGTTTCAATGCTTAAATTAAAATTTTTTCAATGTCAACCCTACTGCTAGAGTTTAGAGTTGAATCATACTGTAAACAAGTGAAATGTTCATTTTACACCCCTAAAATATTTATAAAAAAATATATATAAATTTATCCTCAATTAAAAACAAAGTTTTTTTAAAAAAAAACTTCAAAAAACTAAAGCTCGTTGGAATAAGATCGACTAATTGCCACCATGGGTCTGGCAAGGTGGTGGGTTGCTAAAGCAAACTTTTTTCTTTTCCCCTTTTTTTTATAAAATAAAAAATAAAATAATAAAAAAAAAAAACGGTTGACATTTTTGCATCATCCGTTAAGTTTTAACAAAAAAAAAAAAAAAATCTTAGCAAAGAGGTAACATTGCAAAATTTTTAAACATGGGAACCCGGGATTGCAACTTTTTAAACTTTTAGAATATAATTTCAAAAGTGTCACACATATATATTGAAAGAAAACATAAGGCTATAGAAATTAAAAAGAAAACATAAGAATAATAAAATAGAGACAAATTTTTTTGCGTAGTCCTGTCTATGACCTAATACACATGATAAAGCCAAATGCTACATTTTTATTCTTATTCACTTGATAATATTATAATACAAAAGACCTCTATCTAAAGGAGAGTTGAGATAAAAAAGTAGGATAACCAAATATGATTGATTTGATTACTATCAACTTCAATTACAATAATATAAATAAGAGATTAGCATCAAATTTGATTATGGGAAATTACAATCAATTACAATCAATTACAATAAATTCATTTCCTAATATCAATCAATATCAAAACATTTTCACATTTAATATCATATCAATAATTTTTTATTACTATTCAAATAAAAAAATTAACTACAATACAAAATTTTTTTTTACTTTTTTGTACAAATTCTTTTTACTTTATATCACATCATCACTTTTTATTAATTTCAAAATTAACAACCCATTACTCTGTTCTGTACATGTCTTTATCAAACAAGCCTATTATTTGTACAACTTAAGCCCTCTATCACTGCTGCATGTCTATCACTGCGGCATGGAAGGAATAGAAGCAGAGCTCTATCTGCACCACACAATATTCCATCGTCCCAATGAAATATTGAGCTGTCAAGTATTTCAAAGTCTTGACATATAATGAAGCATCTGATACCACGTAGTAGAAAACTATATACAAAGGTTAGTTATTATATATCTAGAAATCTATGATGAGAATAATAATAGGGAAAGCGGAAGAGTCGAAGGGGAGATATATGTATTGAATACGGGTGCGTTAAGCATTGTAATTTCGTAGACAAAAAATGTAATTTTAAACCAAAAATGTAATTTTTTAAAAATTGCAATTTAAAAGCTCAAAAAATATGCGTTTTTAAATTGCAGGCAAAAGTGTGTTTTTTTTAAAACACACAATTTTAAAATTTAAACTGTAATTTTAAAGGTCAAACAACAATTTTACTAAACATTTAACTGTGTTTTTAAAAATTACATTTTAAAATATCAAACCCAAATGGACATCTTGTTTATT
This sequence comes from Alnus rubra, assembly GCA_028654335.1. Classification (NCBI taxonomy): domain Eukaryota; kingdom Viridiplantae; phylum Streptophyta; class Magnoliopsida; order Fagales; family Betulaceae; genus Alnus; species Alnus rubra. Next base: position 61,490 of record JAJPGS010000244.1, read on the forward strand.
TAAGTATAATTAACTGTATTATATAACTTTCGATTTATAGAGAGAGAAAGAATAGTGAGCAAATAAGAGATATGCTATTTGCTAGAAGAATTTCCAGCCATTTATATTGCACCTGACTTAAAAGCATTCTCTTTAGAGCCGGCTTCAAGAGATTAGGGTTAGCTGATTAAGATTAAGAAAAGTTGTAGCTTTTTCCATACCAACTGCCAAGATCCACGTAGAGGAATCTACTTTTACATCTCTCATTTGTTGAATCCACAACAGTCACAGTAAGGCTCTCTTTTTGGATCAGTGTAGCTTCTGGAAATCCTTCAAGAGGACCCTTTACTTGAATATTGTGGCTTTCAGTATACGCATAGCCAATTAACAGTGCAATTTGATTGCTTTTGATGTAGCGTGGTATATTTGCTGACAGTGGAGGAAGCAAATAGTTTTATGAGGTAAATCAATGAAATTTAATCTGAAATTACATCAAAGAAAATAGAAGTTTGGTATTTCTTTCTCTTCCTTTTCACTCTTATACGTCCGATCAAAACAAACACACATAGGAAAATTAGGAAAATTGGTGTGAGAATCCGGCCACTTTTCCAAACTCCTATTAATTAAAGCACCAAATAGTGATGAGTTTGACAAGTTTGTCATGACATGTGCGACCAAGTCTTCATCTGGCTTAAGAATGCCGTGCAACATGGTGTAGAAATGGGCATGACTGGAACCACTAAATAGCATTACTCGATCTACTTTTATTATTCTATTTATTTAATAAAAAAATAGTATTAATTTTTTTTTTTCAAAAGAAGTATTAATTAAATTAAAACAACTAAAAAATAGAGAGAAACGCGTACGACTGAAGTGGGTTACAATAGAAAACGCAAAAATGGGATTTTTAGTCACGAAGACCGGGCAGCATTTACCATTCACAAGACAACTCTCGCTTTTCTCTCTCTTCTTCGTGTAAGCTTCTCAATTATGAGAAGTTTTGTGTAATCGATTTTTGTTTATGTTTTCTGTAATTTTCTCTGCACTTTTTTGTTGTGTTAGCCTCTTGTTTTAATTGTTTTTGTAATTTATGAGAATTTTTGGTGTAGCATTTGGAAATTGCTTTTGGGTTTTGAGTTTTTAAAAGGAATCAACTGAAAAATATTTTTGGTAGAGTCATATTTAAATAATTTGATCTGAAATAAACATAAAAGAAGTTTAAAGAATAAAAAGAGAAAAACAAAAGAATTTTACGTGTTTTAATATATCATCTTTGTCATTTGTGTCGTAGATCGACTTAAGTATTTTTACCCAAGAGTTTTTGCATATCAGTCACCAACATGTCCAACCATGTCTTAATAAAATTTTGTGCACCATGATCTTGGTTCTAAAACGCCGTGCAATAAGGGTGATGGTCTAGTAATTTGAAATTATTTTCACACCATTGATTTGGGTGTCGCTAGTGTCTTTGATGGGGCTGGGTTCTTGCGGCTTCTTTGTCCGTTTAGACCCTCTTTGTCATTGGTTTTCAATGAGTAAAAATATATCATACATTTACTTATTTAATTGCAAGAAGATTGTAATTAACCTAAAAGTTTGTATTTCATTTACTTCAGTTCATATCATTTACAAGCTTTTTTTTTTTTAGATTCAAATGAAAATGGCATAACTATAGACCATGTTTTTCAAATTATTTCAATATTTAAAACTTCATATTTATTTAATCTTTTGATAATAACAATGAACACATTTCGTGGTACTTACTTCAACAATTACCACTCCATTAAGCTTCATCACATTTAACGTGGTCACCTGAAAGTACATGATCAGCATCTTCTCATGTTTTCATGATTAATTCATCCATAGTGCTTCGTCAAATCTTGTGAAAAAGATAATTTTTTGTATTAAAAATAATAAATAATAGCAATAGCCATGATGAACATATTGAACTTTATGTGAATGGTGATGTCCAATCTTTTGTAGACATTAAGAAAATTAGAAAAATTGGTGTGAGAATCCGACCACTTTTCCAAAGAAAGGAAAACTGGTGCGAGAATCCAGACACTTTTCCAAACTCCTATTAACTAAAGCACCAAATAATGACGAGTTTGACAAGTTTGCCATGACATGTGGGACCAAGTCTTCATCTGCCTTTAGAATGCCGTGCAACACGGTGTAGAAATGGGCATGACTGAAACCCACTAAATAGCATTGGGCGGTGGTAGAAAAACAATTGGCTTTGTTTGGTAAAGGAAGAAGAATGGTAGTGAGAGATAGAACCGATGGATGTAATATAAAAAAAAAAAAAAAAAAAAAAAAAAAAAAAAAAAAAAAAAAAAATTTGTATAGAAAAGTAAAAAAATTTTGTATTGTAGTGAATTTTTTTATTTAAATAATAATAAAAAATTATTAATGTGATATAAAGTTGAAATGTTTTAAAATTGATTATTTTTTAGAAAAGTGAAGAAGGGAATTGAAAAAAAAATTTCTCTTGCGAAATAAGGCCAATAATTAACATAATTTTTACACAATTATTACTCACATGAGGTAGGGCCTACCATCACATGGACCCATCTCATATAAGTAATGGCCTTGTTTGGTAAATGTTTGTACATAACATAGCAGTGAGTTGTTAATTTTAGAATTAGTAAAAAGTGATGATGTGATATAGAGTAAAAAGAATTTATATAAAAAAGTGAAGGAAAAAAATTGTATTGTAGTGAATTTTTTTATTTAAATAATAATAAAAAATAATTAATGTGATATAAAAAGTAAGAATGTTTTGATGTGGATTGTTATTGAAAAATGTGAAAAAGTGAGAAGAATGATGAAAATAGTGCATAGCACTATCGTGTTCTGCTCTGGAGCTTGCCAAACAACGCCAATGATTATGTAAAAATTGTGTAATTGTTATTTTTTGCATTATTTTCCAATATCATTACTCTACTTTTATTATTCTATTTATTTAACAAAATAAAATAGTATTAATTAAAACAACTAAAAGACGGAGAGAAACAAGTACGACTGAAGTGGGTGACAACAGTAAACACGAAAACGGGGTTTTTAGTCACGGAGACCCGTCTCTCTCTTCTTCATGTAAGCTTCTCAATTATGAGATTTGTTGTATAATCGATTTTTGTTTAAGTTTTCTGTATTCTCTGCACTTGGCACACTTTGCTAAAGCTAGCTGTTGCTACGAAAGTGTGAAATAATGGAGAGAAATATTACAAATGAGTATTATTGGCACAACTCAAGTCTAGCTCAATCACTGCGGCATGGAGGTGAAAGAAAAGATAAACCTAATAAACATAAAAGAAGTTTATAGAATAAGAAGAGAGGGACACAATACATTTATGTGTTTCTCTACATGATCTATATCGTTTGTGTTGTAAATCGACTTAATTATTTTCACTCAAGAGTTTTTCCATATCAGAGTCAGTAACATGTCCAACCATGTCTTTATAGAATTTATTTACCCCGGTCTTGGCTCTAGAATATCATGCACTAAGAGTGTGATATTCGGGCTAATTCTTAAAAAGTTTGGTGGGTGAAAGGTTCTAGGATCAATTTTCAAAATGGAAAGCATTTGAAATTATTTTCAGGCCACTGATATATATGAGTATCGCTAGTGTCCTTAATGGGGTTGGGTGCATACAGACTCCTATTCGTTTAGGCCCCCTTTATCATTGGTTCCCAACGAAAAAATACTATTATAGTCACATTCAAATATGTCATACTTTTACTTATTTAATTGCAAGAGTATGGTAATTTAAAATTTTGTATTTTATTTACTTAAATTGATATCATTTAACAAGTTTTTTTGAGATCCAAATAAAATTGCATAACTAGACCATGTTCCCCGAATTATTTCAATATTTAAAACTTCATATTTATTCAATCTTTTGAAGATAACTATGAATAAATATAGTGTTGCTTACTTCATTAATTACCTCTCCATTAACCTTCACCACATTTGACACGAAAGTTCATGATCATCATCTTCATCATGTTTTCAGAATTATTGTTTAGGATATGTTTACATTTGTGATTACCACATCCATAGTATGCCACCAAGTCTAGCATTTTCAGACTTCGATGTGCTTACATTCATCATCCTAGCTTAGTGCTCCACCAAGTCTTGTGAAAATGATAATTTTTTTGTATTAAAAAATAAAAAAGAGAAAAATTGAAGCATCAGTATTTATTTCAAGAAAAAGTAGTACTGTGACTAACACTCAAATCAATGATTGTCATAATGGCATTACCAATACGGACTTCTCATCTCTTTATTTCAGTCATGACCAAATCCAATGTGTACAGCAAATAATAAATTCTAATTTATGTAGTATGACAATGATTCTAATTTATAACGTACAGTCTCCTTGTTCAACTTGGGTTAGAAGTGAAAGAAAATATAAACAAATAGAAAAATAAAAGACAATAATGAAAATAAAATCAAATAAAAAAGAAATAGAAAAAATTATGTTGTTCGGTGAAGAAGCAATATGCTTAGTTTCCTATAACAAATAACAAAAAACTCAGGTAAAGGTCCTCAAAGGTTTCCAATTCTTGTGTGGAATACGTACAACAACATGGCAAAGAAACGGGTCTCCTTGACTGATGACTTCTTAACATGATATGGGATTGATTTTGAAGTAATTAAGAAAACATGAGAGCTTGGGCTGCCCAATACCGATTTTCAAATGAGCATTGAACCCGGCCCCTTCCTCCCTAACACGATGCTGGGGGCAATATCCACATGCAAGCATACATCTGTAACTACAATCCCACAAATTGCAATTATTTGTGTCCCGAGAACAAATCGATCTAATATATGATTTTGTTGCCTTCAATACTTTCAGACTAACTTAGCCATTGGTAGCTAATTCTAAGTCACTACGTACAATCAACCATACCAGCTATAAATGTTACTATTATTATCTAACATAATAAAGTAATGGCTATAAACAAATCTCTTTATGGCAGTCTCAAGACAGTTATATTATTTTAAAAGCACAAACTTGAAAAAACTATAAACAATCCTCGATCATGTTCTCGTATAACTAGCTTCCTTAAGTATATATCTTGTAGAAACTTCAATTTGATCTTGTTGAGTGTGATTAAAATACTTTTTGCATTAATCCTTTGCTTAAGTAATTCGGCACAACACTACAAAGATAATCCCATTATAATCGATATACAATTCTCCACAAAAGCATAATCTCTTTCGGTTCTCAACAAATTGGCATCGACCACTTTAGTTACAAAATGCACCAATGATTCCTCTACCCAACACTTCAAGCTCATTTCTTCAGCAAACATGTCATTAGTAGGTTTCTTTTTAGTAAAAGTTTTCATCAGTAAAATACCATAACTATATGCAGAGCTGCACCACACAATGCATCGTTACCTGCCCAAGAAAGATTAATGAGCTGTGTTAGTTACTTGCTCAAGTTGTTGCATGGAAGGACTTGAAGCAGAGCTGCACCACATAATGCATTGTTACCAGCCCAAGAAAGATTGAACCGTGACAGTTACTTGCTCAAGTTGTTGCATGGAAGGACTTAAAGTAGAGCTGCACCTCACAATGCATCGTTAGAGCATTAGCAACAGCTTTTATTTATAACCTCTTTCTTCTCCTAAATATAGGAAAAATCTCAATAGTGCTACGTACCCAATACATTGGGTAGCACTTTGGCTTCCCCATACATTATTTTAACATAAAATATCTCTCTCATCTCTCATCTTTTTGCCTTTCAGTGGGGATTGTGTTTAAATTTTGTAAAACATGTGAGGATAGATAAAAAAAACTTGTATTTTATAAAGAAATAATATTTTAATTGTATAGGGAAAGATAATAAAAGCTATTGTTAAGTATATTTGAATAGTAAAGCAAAAAGTAATTTTGTTCCTTAAATTTAAGAAAAATCAAAGGAAAGATACTATTAGTACTCTTATCGGCACAAGAAAGATTGAGTTGTGTTAGTTACTTGCTGAAGTTGTTGCATGAAAGGATTTGAACCAGAGCGTGCTGCAGCACACAATGCATCGTTATCGGCTTATGAAAGATTGAGCTGTCAAGTATTTGAACGAACCTTCATTTGGAATATTATGGGACACATCCAAATAGTCGAGTCATTAGAATTTCCCGATGCAGAGTATTATGGGACATTGCAAGCTCACTTTATTCAACACAAGATGAAAAACATAATCAAATTTTCGGAAGGAAATAACTCTCAAATGAACTTATATGATCTCCAGAAATCATTTGAGAAGAATATAAAATATAAAAAATGACATTTAAAATCCAAGGAACTCATTCACAACTTGCACAAACCGTACAAAGGAAGGAAACTCATTCATCGTGCATAAACCCAATACTGATATAGCATGCATGATATATACTAGCTAGCAAAATGGAGAACATAAAGAAAAGACAGCTAAATATCAAATTTTATTAGCACAAAAAAATATGCATTCATATTTTTAAATTCCATCAATAATACTCCCAACAAATTGGCATTTAAAGGTCCAACCTACTTGAAGCATTTGCTTTAAAAGTGAAAGTTAATTTGACATTTAAAATAAAGTAATTCTAGAAGTCTATCCCGTGTCCCTCCAAAAATAATTTGACTTTTCAAAATCATTATTTTATTAAAATTCAAAGGTGATCTATTACAAATCAAATGTTGAGTTTAAAAGTCAAATAATTTTTCGAGAAAAGCAAGAGGAACACGAGGGAGACTTCTAGCATTATTATTCTTTGAAAGGTCCAATTCACCTCAAGCATTTGCTTTAAAGTAATGCTTGTGTGTATACTAACTTTAGTACAGTGTGAAGTACTGCACATGTGTGTGTGGTAATGGGCTGTAGGGCGTTAATGGTACACCTAAATGGCGCACTTGGATAGTTGTTCAAATCATGACCGTTCATTTTTTTTATGGTTATGATCATTCGATTTGTAGCATTTTGACATGAAATGATTTGATTATTTGATTATTTGTAAATATTAATCTCTCTTGTAATTTGTAAATGCTCATGTCTTCATGATCAAGCTTGATTTAAGCATCTCTGTTTTTTTTTTTTGGATCTTACTGATTTTTTAGCCGAAGATTTAAGCTAAACGGGTCAAACGGGTCGTGTCGGGTGACCCGTAAAATTATCGTGTTCGTGTCGTATCTGGGTTTAAGCTAAACAGATCGCGGGTCTTAACGGGTCCTGTTGGGTGACCCGTTTTGCCAGCCCTATAGTTTAGTATATCTAACCACTCGATCTACCTTAGAAGCATTCTATAGTCCAAATCAAATTACATAAAAAATTAAAAATGGAAATCAAGTTAATCAACTATTTACTATTAGCATACCGGATGCGATATGGCGATTTGGCGGAAGAGAGAGAGCGACAGAGAGACAGGGAGAGGATGGAGAGTGGAGAGCGTTGGAGTCTAGGAGAGAGCCGAGAGACCGAGAGAGAGAGAGAGTGGCAGAGAAACGGGGAGAGGCTGGAGAGTGGAGAGCGTTCGTAGTCGGTAGTCAGCACTCGAGTGGGTCTAGGCGTCCAGCGCTCCAGCCGACTCCAGCGGGACTGCAGGAGGAAGAAGAAAGGACGGCGGTGGCGCGGCGGGGAGCTGAAGAAGAAGAAAATGGAAGAAGAAGAGAAGGGCGGCAGGCGGCAGCTGAAGGAAAAAGGGAAATTTTGCGAAAAAGTTAGGGTTTTCAGTTTGATTCTTTAATTTCTTTTGATTTTTGAAGTTAGAACTATTGTGTAACTTGTGTTGTCAATTCGATAATTCCCAATCCCATTTCCCAATTTCTATTTTTCCCCTTTTTTATTATTATTTTTTTAAAAAAAAAAAAGGTAAGAGACTTAATCTTGTCTAGCGGGTCACCCACGGGTGACCCGCCACCCGACCCGCTAAATTGATTTAAACGGGTCAACCCATTTAAGACCCAAACCCATTTAAGGTAGACCCAAACCCGCTAATTCACAATCGGGTCGTGTCAAAATCGCCAGCCCCACTAAACTATTAGTAACGGCAACTGTAAGACCAAATAAACTTTGACCTAACAATTGTGATTAAATGATAGTTACTTTACTAACAATTACGTTATAACAGTTATAATTAAATTATCGTTGATAATAATTTAATCTAACGGTCAAAATTAAGTGCTTGAGATTTGCAGTTTATAACTGTCAATTTCAAAACTAAGTACTGTTAGTGAAGATACATAAATAACTACTATTTTTAACACTATACATAGTCTACTGCAGTCTAGTTTTTAAAAACACAAAAAAAATCTCTTCTTTTGTTTCTCTCAAACACCTTTTGTACTTTAAATTTGAGTCTTTGTCTCTTGCTAGAATAAAAAATCTGAAAATATTTAAGTTTAGTTTTATTTGTACAAAATGCAACTAAGAATAGAATATTTCTTAGCTCCATTGTATTCTAAGGAAATATTTGTTATAGCCCTTTGCATAACATTTCTAGCGAGCGAAAATAATTTCTTAAAGAAAGTAACGTTGTAACGTACCTTAAGAACATTTCTCGATTTTCTGCTTTCTATTATTTTTTCTAACAATAAGGGTAGATTACTTTGATGTTATTTTCAATTATAAAATGTTATACTTGTTCGATATGTAAAAGTGTTGTTAACGCCACAAATATGTTGCATTCAGTCAATGATAAATCTTGGAAAGATGATGAAAGCCAAGCAAGATTTAATTTACATTACTTGATTGAAAAAATTCTAAAGACTGATAATTCTAAGGGCCTATTTGGTTGTGTTGTCACAGAATACTTTTAGAAAATTGTTTTCAAAGAACAAAAGAAAACTGACAATAAGATGTTTCCATCGGTGTTATTTTTCCTAAACTGATAATATGAAGAAAAAAAAAAGAGAGTTTCAAGATACATAATTAATTTTGATGCAAAAATAGGCTGTTTTCAAGAAAAATTCTCCGAAAACAGTTTTTCAATTCAAAAACTTGTTTTGTAAACGATTATGCATTCTAAAAATTGGTGCTCAAACATGTAATGATTTCATCAACTAAACAATTAGACTGGCCAAAACATAGTAAAAGTTCATAGAAGGAAGAGAAGCAATACATCAACATTACAATTTTGTGTGAAAGACCTCAAAAAATAAAAGTAAAGGTGTAGATCGAAAAATAGTCTGAATGATGATGTAGAAATAAGTTCTAAATCTATTACAAAGATCGATATAATAAGGAACAAGGTGGCTTCACAAACTATGAATATTCCACTCTCCTTAATTAAGAAGCCAAATTACAGAAACTGAAGACATCATTGAGAACAAATTTAATGTGTTGACACACTTATGCACATACTTTTTATGATTACACAACATATGGATGTCCACTTGTGTGCACACCGACCTATAAGATGCAAGCAAGTTGTAACATATGTTAAATAACCGGTTAACATAATTAATTATGTGCCGAAATTCCTTGCTGCTATCATTTTTCAATTCTGGATGGTAACAGACTACTAGAAAACCTTTTCTATAACCGGGTAACATAAATATGTGCCCAAAAATCTTTTTTCTGACAGGATTTGAATTCTAGTATTTTTAATGCATAGTATTAAACATTTGACGTTGCTTCTGTTAGCTTTTTTAACTGGCAACTTGGGAAATGTACCGGATTCATTCTTATGTATATATGTTTCGTATCTGCGATGCCTTCTGTTTAGTTTCAGCTCTTTTCTTTTCTTTTCTTTTCTTTTTTTCTTGTGTTTTTCATTTTCTAATTAAAAGAATCGATATTTCTTTTCAAATGCATGGATGGAGTGGTCTTTCGTACAACTTTACATGGCTTCTCGGTTCCGTGGTAGCCGGTTAACCACCCGGTTATTCGGACCGGAGCACAAAATAGGAATTTTCACCTTTTCCTTCACTTTCCCAGAAAACAAACAAACAAAAAAAGTAAGAATCAGCATGCGAATTTGTCGCAAAACAGACATAAAGAAAACAATAATGCAAGAAGGGCGAACAAAGACAAACCCAAATCACCAAAATCCTTAAACGACATTTCAGAAGTGAAACAAAATCCCCAAACCCAAAAGACTGAGATTAGAAGCAAAACCTGAGAATAGCTCGTCGATCTCCCTCTCCCGTGGCGGACCGGTCCAATCCAGTAGGTCTCCGGCAAAAGAGGAACAGGGAAGCCCAAAAGGCCATCTTCTTCAATCTCCGGTGCCGGGTGTAGGGACAGCGGCCGAGACTCGAGAGAAGCAGTAGCCACTAGGGTTGTGAAAAGAAAAAATAACAAAGGAAATGCCGAAATGATTCAAATGAAAAAAAATGAAAGAAAGGCTTAAACTTAAAGCTTGCAGTTGCAGTTGCAGCTGCAGCGGATGGAATAATCAAGAAATGCACGTGGCTGAAAGCGTGCGTGTCAGCGTGGGCTCACTAGGCAGTTTGGGCTCGCCTGGAATTCTGGGGTCTGGACCGGTTTGTTTAATGTTTGGGTAGTTATTTTTAGTTTGGACTTTAAACAGTAATTTTATTAAATAAATCATCAGTTTCATGTTACATCCGGTGATGCGAAAATAGAAAATTGAAAACCATAAATGATTCTAATTCCATCTCATGCAAATCAGGACTCAGAGGGAACTTACTCAATAAATTAAGCAAATAAACAATATGATGGCAAGATTAATCAATATTGTAGTTAAGGTCCTCCAACACTGGGCTTCAAATAGTTTGTTTAAAAATGTACTAATTTATATATACCCAGTTTCTCGATTATAACCGAATTTTTAAGAATGTCATAACCGGTAACCGGGTACCAAACCGGTTTCCCGGTTACATGTTCCCGGCCAATTATAACCGGTCAAGTTTACACCCCTACCTTTCATGTGTGTGACGCTAATCGGCCCTCGTTTTATGGACATGACTAGGGGTCCAATAGGGGAGATATTTTTAGGTCTTCCTTTGGCAGAAAGCTTTCCTTCACTGGACGCCATTTATTTGGTTCCCATGTTTGTTCTTTGCAGGTTTCGGCATTGAATTTCCCACCCCATGTTGGTGTGATTTGTTTCCGTAGAGTATTCACAGTAGTTTTTCTTTGATTTTTTATAAATTTGGAGAACAAAACTATTGTTTGCTTCCTTAATTCAAATAAACTTCAAAATAGCTTCCCTTATCTTTCTTTATATTAATTAAATATTATTTCTTTACAAATATGAGTTTGTATCTACCCTCACTTTTTTTACAAAATTCCAATACAATTCCCAATAAAAAGGCAAAAAGATAGAGATGAGAGAGGAAAGAAAAATATTTTGTATTAAAATAATTGATAAGAAAGCTCTTTTGGCTCCCTACACATTGGGTAGAACTGTAGCATTCCCAATACTTATTAGGGAACCGATAGGGTATCTGCTGTGGGTGATTTTTTGTAAGAGCACTAAGAGCATTAACAGCAGCTTCCTTAAAGGGGGTCTGTTCCCTAAGTTTTAAGGAAAATTTGAAAAAAGTTACAAAATCCCCTCTACAGTAGCTTTCCTAAAATTTTTGTTTTCCTGGGAAGTGAATAGTGCTTCCCAATGCATTAGGAAGCACTATTCACTTCCCATTCAATTGTTTATTCCAAAAATATATTATCTCTCTCCTACTTTATCTTCTTTTTCCTACTTTTAATTAAAATTAAAATAATAATATCTTAATGATATAGGGAAAAATGAAGAGAAGCTGTTGTGGGGTGTTTTTTGATAGGGAAGTAAAAAGTAGTTTTGTTCCCTATATTTAGGGAAAATGATTGGAAAGCTGTTAGGAATGCTCTAACAGCAGATACCCTATAGGTAGTTCCTTTTCCTAAATATAGGAAAATTTTCAAAAAAAACCTACAAAAAAGCACCCACAATAGATGCCTTATAAATTCCCTAAACCACTAGGTAGCTATAGCTACCCAATGGATTATTAAAATCCTAAAACATACGCATGGTCTCTCTCTCTCTCTCTCATGTTCTCTGTCAAAAATGATTTTGTTCTGAATACCTCTCCTTGTGAGAGTTGCTCCCATTATATAGAAACTGTTAGTGGCTCATTTCAAGGCTGAAAATCAGCCATTACATCGAACTATGCAAGGTAAGAATAAACGTCTATCAATTATATGCCTATATATAATATACTTTTCTATATATAGCTAGACTAAATAAGGTAGAATATATGTTGCCTTAATAGACAAGGCCAACACATATGTAGCTGTCAATTTTGTATAAGAAAATGTTTTTATGTTTGTGGTTTGTCAAATGACAAGATTCAGAACATCTAATTGTTCTGGAACTTGGAAGAAAATTAACTGAACAGGTATGCTCAAGCTTAGAGACTTAAGAGTGTGTCATGTGTTTGTGTATCCCCAAAATATAAGAAAGAAAAAGAGAAAAAAAACATCCAGTAGCAGAGCATTTGAAGTTTAGCTGCGATTAGTGGGAATGTGAATTAACTATTCTTTACGAGTTAAACCTCTTTATATAGATGAAGCCTGGATGTCCTTGTTAACTGGAATTTCTGTTTAAGTGTAAACTATTTCCATTGTCTATTTCGCAGGAGGTTTTACTGATCGAGTCCCAAGTCAAATCATATATGCTTGGTGGTAGTAGTTCAAATGACTTGAAAAAGAGTTATCATGTACTGCTCGTACTACAATTATTGGTTAGTTTGATGGTTGGAAGGCTTTTAATGAGTAGTAATTACAACTTTTATGCTTAATTTTTTATCCTACACGTCTGTAATCGTTTTTTGTTTAAGCATTATATTATAGTTCTAACCCGGCCTACATTTGCTCACTCAAAATTGTTTCCATATTTCCTGTTTAGAGGACATAAAATACTTGAGCAAGAGCAAGCTTTTTGATGATAGTAACCACACAATTGGCCCCATATTAGTGGATATTAAGTCGAAATAGTTATAAAGCAATAATAAAGCAGAAAATGATATGCTACAATGAAAAAAAGGAGTTTTAGGGTAGTGGCAGAGATGTCGGAGAGGAAAGTTAAGAAGAATTTGAGAAAATCACTTTCATTAACTTCGTAACAGTACTCTCGAAATTAATTATTATTAATTAATTTGGAGAGTTAAGGTAACTTTTCGGTATTAAGGAAATAAGTTGGAGTTACTAGCACCCTCATAAGAGGGCAATGCAGTGGAAGAAGAACATAATGCTAAAGCATCATAACTTAGCAATGAAAAGATAATAACTAGTATCTCGATTTTAGTCCGGTAACCAAATCAAATCTTGAAATATTACAAAAACTAGTCTACTGGTCTGACATTTTCAAATAAAAACTATATCCGAGTTTTCGGGAGTCAACAAATCACCTGGAATAACACATACAAGGTCCCTATGTCTCTATTTGTCTGTACGCAAATTACTTGACCACGGAGGAGCTTTTTCTATCGAATTAGAAATGTTTAGTTGTTTCGACGTAAAATGATTTCTGTCGTAAAATGATTTTATAGAGATTTTGTTTTGGAAAAATTTTTTCGTCCTTTTTTGGTGTTTGGCGCTTACGGAAAATCACAAATACTTTTAATATTTTTATTTAATCATATTAACATATAAAAATTAATTTTTACTCAAAACATATAAATATTAATGTAAACTAATAGAAAAATTACCGAAGACGAGATTTCGTCATTGCTCGATAGGATTCCAACTACTTTTATCGGATTCTGCCATTCCGACTATTATAACCAAAATCAAAGATAAAGGCCGGAATCCGAACAGTTTTGTCGGAATCTGGGTTGGTCGAATTCCGGCCAAAAGTTGATTTCGGCCAAAATTGCCGGATTTCAGCACAGAACGGCTGGACTCCGGCATACTGGCCGGAATCTGCCAGAACCGCTGGAATCCGGCCAGTAGGCCGGAATTCGGCCGCTCTGGCCAGATCCCGGCCAGTTGGTAGGGATCCGGCTGTTCTGGCTGAAATTTTCTGGCCAGATCCAACCGGCCGGCGGGACCAGATGGCCGGAATACGATCGTTGGAATCTGGGCTGACCGGATTCTGTCGCTAGATTTCGGCGACATTGACCGGATGCTATCGAATTTCGGTATCGGCAAGATTTCAGTGATGATCTACTGCTTGAAGTGAAGGTCGACTGTGTCGGTAGGGGTTGAATGCGTCTGGCGTTTTCGGAAAATGATTTACGCTTTCAAAAAGCATAAATCATTTTTCGAAATTTACGAAGCATTTTTTGTCAAAAAGAAATTATTTTTCGGTTGACTATTATTTTCGCCCCTATCAAACACCAAAAAATACCGAAATCATTTTTCAGAAATCATTTTACGCCGAAACAAACGGAGCATAAGTGAAATGATTTTAAATTTGATCTTGTTCTATTTTCCTTTTCTAAATATTAAAATAAGAGATTAACTTTTAATAATAATAAAAGGACCCGCGCATCACAAGGCAAGGTCCAAATTCTCTTGTGAGCCTATTCAAACTACATGAGAGTTGTAAAACTCTATGGTGAATAACCAATTATCGTTAAGTAATTTTAGGTTAAGATGAATCTGTACTTTTGTGATTTAATGCAGTGCTATTGAAATCCCACAGTTTTTCAATCTTTCTAATCACACCTAGATGTTAGATTGTTTAAAAATCATTATTTTTATTTGTTATTTTGATTTTTTTTTTTTAAGAAACTAGCTTAGTTATATGATGAGATGCGTATATATGATTCTGCACAATCACTCGCCTATTTTCCTCTCTAATCACGGTCTTTGTAATATCTAATTATTTTCGCGTGATTTTTAATAATTTAAATAATACATAAGTGTAGGGAAGTAATGGAATAGAAGACATCAACTAAATCCGAAAAGCTGTAGCAAATTACCAGTGATCATGTAAGTGTAATTTACCTGTAAAAATAACTCATATTAATTTGAAATTCGAATATAAATTATTTTTATTTACAAGTATTGTACATCATATCAGGTGGTGTACGTGCATAGTCAAATTGTCGGATCAACTTACTAAAAAAGTTAGATCTGTGACCCTTTAATTTTCAAGTCACGTACATGTTTTATGAATTCGACGTGTCAAACTTATAATCGCTAGTTATTAATGATAAACAGTACTACACGTATAATGACACGTTGATTTGAAACAGAATGAAATACTAATTGTTCATTATAATTTTCTCAAAAAAAAAAAAAAAAAAAAAATCTGGAACTCAGTTGGTCTAGAGGATTCTAAAATTCGCTATTTAGACATTAATGAACAGACTTTCAAAGCAGAGTCTTCTTCTTCAATCTTTAATTTGGAGCTTCAAATAAAAAAACACAACCAATAGGATCTGATTCTGGAACACAGATTTAACCCTCCTCCTCTCTTCTCTTCT
The DNA here is from genome assembly GCA_028654335.1 of Alnus rubra. Lineage (NCBI taxonomy): Eukaryota > Viridiplantae > Streptophyta > Magnoliopsida > Fagales > Betulaceae > Alnus > Alnus rubra. The sequence goes on from JAJPGS010000244.1 coordinate 76,834, forward strand.
TCAAATCTGGCTTCTTGGAAATTTTAATTCTACTCAAATATGAAATTTATGATCTAATGCACATTTTTCAATCAAGCAAATAATTTAATTATAAAATTACCATGTAACCAATATTCCAAGAAATCAATTCTACTTTGTCATACATAAAACAGTAATTTTAAGCAATGAAAAATTATGGAAGATTAATCCATAGTTTTTGCTAGACAATCCGGCATAGGCCTTTCAATTCTCATTTGCTCAAATGACTGAATGTTGACTACCACAATATTGTTCATCCTTTAGATTTAGTGAAACTTCATTCTTCTTCTAACTGAAAATGATGCATAGCATCTAGAAAATAACGTACATCTTGGACTGTGAATTATTTTCAAGCGTTCCATAAATCTTTGGCATGATCAGGAAATAGGAATGGTGTATGTTAGCATAACATGCAGATATAATAATCATAGGGACAACACTACTACTGGCCCCAAAGATGCTAGGAATAATCTATAATTTTGTAATTATTGTATTTCCTTTTTTTTTTTCCTTGGCTTCATTCAATTATAAATAAGCAATTTTATTGTAGAGTTCAATACGCATAAAAAATACAAATTTTTTCTTCACAATTATTTTTCTGTTGTCTTTTTCTACATATATGTCATGGAATATTTGTTGCAATAATATGTTAACTATGGTTTTCAAATATTAAGGGAGTCTTGTAATATTGTTTCAAGAGCACAAACATGAAAGAGCTATAAACAAACTTGATGCTCTCATACTAGCTTCCTTCACTATCTTGTAGAAACTTCAATTTGATCTTGTTGAGTGTGATTGAAACACTTTTTGCATTAACCCTATGCTCCGGTAACTCTGCACAACAGTGCAATGCCAACTTCATTATGGATGATATGCAATCCTCAATAGAAGCATAATCACTTTCGGTTGTCAACAAATTGGCATCAATGACTTTAGTTATTGAAAGGGTTGATGATTCCTCTACCCAACGCTTCAAGCTCATTTCTCCAGCAAACATGTCATCAGTAGGTTTCTTTTTTGTGAAAGTTTCCATCAGCAAAATACCATAACTATAGACATCGCCACTTGTAGAAACAATTCCTTCCAAGCCATACTCTATTTGGAACATAACAAGTAATCATGAGAATATAATTATGTATTGCACGATAGTGTATAATTTTTTTTTTTTTAAAAGAAAACATAAAGTGCTAAAATGAATATTCTACCAAAAAGCTATAGTTATTAGTGTATGCATGACTAGCATGATAGACATGCAAGTTCTAGTTGTAGGCTAAAAACATCACCTGGTGCCATATATCCAATAGTAGCGAGAGTCATGGTACGCATCATAGAATCTCCATCACCTAATAGTTTGGCAATGCCAAAATCAGCAACATGTGCAACCATATCTTCATCTAATAAGATATTGTTGGGCTTCAAATCACAATGAACAATAGGTGTTGAATAACCATAATGAAGGTATTCCAGTGCTGACGCGACATCGATCATTATATTTAGTCTTTGTAAGATACTCAAACAGTGGTATTGAGAATACAACCATTTCTCTAGGTTCCCATTAGGCATGTATTCTAATACAAAAGCTTTGAAGTCCATGTTACTACAGCTGCTGATGATTTTAAGAAGATTTCGATGACGAATATTGCGTAGTACCCCACACTCTGTATCAAAACTCTTGAAAGCCCCTTCTACTACCAAGTTAAAAACTTTTATTGCAACAATCAATCCATCTGAAAGGGTCCCTTGGTATACTGATCCAAAGCTTCCTTTACCAACTAAATTGCTTACATTAAACCCTTCTGTTGCTTGTAAAAGTTCTTGTTGGGAAATTCTTCTCCATGTTGCCAGTGGTAATGAGTTTTCTTCCATTGGAATTTTCGTATTATTTTTTCGGCATCTTGTCCAAATTAACACAAGAGCAACTACAAGCACCGTTGACCCAATCGTTGGTAATACATACTTTAGTATACGTGTTGCTTCAGTCTTTTTTGGTTGAGAAACACCTTCTTTACAAGGGGGAATTTGCAGTCGTGGAGCACCACAAAGTCCATTATTTGACATGAATGATGTAGCAGAGAAGTGTATAAATGGTCCTCCTATAGGAACTTTTCCTTGTAGTCTATTGAAAGAGACATTTAGATATTTGAGGTGTGAAAGCGCTTCTAAGGACTCGGGAATTTCTCCAGATAAATTGTTACTGGAAAGATCCAAGAATTCCAAGCTGACCAAATCACCAAAAGATTCAGGAACTGAGCCTTGTAATCGATTGTCCGCTAAGGAGAGACTAGCTATATCTTTGAGGCCACCAATTGTTGTTGGGATATGACCAGAGAGTTGATTTCTTGATAACTCTAATACTCTTAAGACCTTCAAATTTTCAATTTTGAATGAGAGAGGGCCACTTAGAGAGTTTGATGAGAGGTTGACGTCCAAGATATACGTAAGGCTCCACAAGCTCAATGGAATCGTAGAAGTTAATTGATTAGAGTCTAAGTAAAGAGCTCTAAGAGAAGTTAGATTATTCACGCATGCAGGAATAGGTCCAGAAAGCTCATTACCACTTAAAAGCATTTCATACAAGCTCTCCAAATGACAAAGTTCAGATGGAATGGGACTGCCCAGTCTATTTATTTCAAGTCTTAAAACTTGGAGCTTGTGCAATCTTCCCACTGTAGTTGGAATAGGTCCAACCAATTCATTGGTCCGTAGGGACAAGGTCAGCAAGTTGCTTAAATTTCCTATCTCCCTAGGAATGATGCCCTTAATATTGCAATTATCTATGAAAAGGTATTGAAGAGAAGTAGAGAGATTTCCAATAGAACTGGGAAGTATGTCATTCAATAGATTACTTGACAAATCTAAAAAGCTTAGATATGCCAAATTTGACAAAGAAGAGAAAATATTGAGCTCTGGAGTGGAAGAGTCAAGGGTCAAGTTATTTCCTGCTAGGTTGAGCCACTTGAGGAGCCATAAATTACCAAGTGATTTAGGAATTAAGCCTGAGAATGAGTTTCCGTTCAGAGTTAGTTCAGTGAGTTGTGAAGCATTGGAGATAGAGCTAGGTATTGTTCCACTTAGCTTGTTTCCATCAAAATAAAGACGCTGAAGATTTGGAAGAAAGAGGCCTACATTTGATGGAAGATAGCCTGTGAGGTTATTGAAAGGCATTGCAATTTCTCGTATTGTTGAGATATTGAAGATCTCAAATGGAATTGGTCCAGTAAGTTTGTTGCCACCTATATTGAAGTGCTCAAGCTTTTGTAGATTACCAATTTCTCTTGGTATTGCACCTGCCACAATATAAACAATCTTGCATTATTTTTCAAAAAAAGAAAACTTTATGCAGTAATGTTATACACACTCACATTTCTCTACACTTATTTCTACACTCCCTTAGTTGACTTTTAAAATCACCATTGGTTTTAATATGGATCTTTCATAGATTTTATATATATATATATAAATATAACTCCTTAAGTACATGCATAGGCTTGTGATATGAATCCACATACACGAATTGAGCAACATGTTTTTGGAGTATTTATTCAAGCGAAAGGGTTTCTCATCAGACAAAAAAAAAATCTCGAATGTCTTACTAAATGCAATTTTCTGCTAACTAAAAGCAGCAGCAATGCTTTGTGATTAATACTTTCGGATATTTACAACAAACCACATAGAGATTTAATTATATTTTCGTTTTAAGAAAAATGAATAAATGATGAAACGTATAAATTAAAGGAGATCACAGCATCCGAAAATAACCGAAATTTTCTACAAACCGGTTTGTAAGAAATTTTATACAATCTACATATAAGATTGACATTTGTCCATTCACATGTGAGAAACACATGTTTTAATAGCATTAATAAAAAAAATGTGTTTCTTACATGTTTAAAGGACACATGTCATTCTTATATGTGGGTTGCATGAAATTTCCTACAAACCGATTTGTAAGAAATTTAATAGGAAAAAGAGATGGGGAAAATGACATGTATGATGTATCCATTATCATGTGAGAATCACATGTTTTTTTAATAGTATGTGAGATGCACATGTTTTTTTAATAAAATTTATTTCAACTTTATCTTTACTATTAAAAAAACATGTGACTTTTACATGTTCAATGGACACATGTCGTTTTCACATGCCTCAATCCACATACAAATAGAGAACATCATGTCCTACAATATTGATCTTCCAATTTTGCATCAATATATATATATATATATATATATATATATATATATATATATATATATATATAGAAGGGATTATTAACTGAATTTTTTTTGCTTACTAATTTGACCAGCAATGGTTTGTCGTGGTTGATTTCAGTTTTTAAGCTCAAGACACAGGGAATAACATCATGTTTTTTTTTTTTTAAAGAAAAAAAAAAAAAAGCAAAGTACAGAGTCTAATTATTGATTAATTATGACATATCCTAAATAATTTTTAAGGGTAAATTATATAACTATGCTCACAACTTTTAGACTTAACATTCCTACATTTTCATGCTGACCATAAGCGTTAATCAATCGAATTTAAGACCTTAATCTGTATCCTTACATTATTGTGCTGCAAATAAAGGATTAATTACATTTTCTCCTCTTAAACTACAGTCATTTTTGTACTTACATCCCTAAATTACAACTCATTGCATTTCACTTCCTTAAACTATCACTTTATTACGAGTAGGTCAATAAGTCAGATTTGGGCATTAAAATTGATGGAATCCGTGGCACGTGACACTCATCCATTTAATCAATCAACTAAAACATGACTAAACATACCTTCAAAGTTGTTATAGCCAAGGTGTAATTCGGTAAGCATGGTTACGTTCCCAATTTCCGGAGGTATCTTTCCTGTGAAATTATTTTGCCTCAACAATAAAACTTGCAGTTGTTTGCACTTGAACAAAGTGGATAAGATAGTCCCTGTAAAAGAATTATCAATTTCGAAACAAATATTAAAATTTGCTAAGTGGCTAAAGACTACAACAACACTAAACATGCCTCTAGCTAGAGTTGTCAATGTACGATAACTTTGTGGGCATAGTTAAGTTTTCAATTTCTTGAGGTACTCTTGCTATTAGCCTATTAATCAAAAACAATAACATTTGCGGTGTTGATTGCAATTAAACAAAGTGGACTCATCGGAAGGATCATAAGAAATACGAGCCTTCAAGGCAAAAAATCAAAAACCATACGAATCATTGTAATGTTGGGAAGTGTTCCATTTAGGTAATTAAGGCATTTTTAGTAAAGATTTTTGTGGTGGATTTTTTTTTTAAAAAAAAAAAAATGAAAAAAAGTTATTAAAAAGTAATTTATACGATATAAAAAGTGACTAATGTCATATAAAAAGTGTAATGTTTTAAAGTTGAATTTTAAGAAAAAAGAAAAAGAGAGTGATTGCCTCACAAAGAAGGAATAGGAAACAAGTTATGTCCAATGGTTTTACTATTGTGAGTGCCAATGAGACTTAAGGTATATATTATAAAATGATCACAGCACCCGAAAATTAAAAGAAAGGAAAAACCATATCTCTTTTTTTTTTTCTTTTCTTTTTTCTTTTTTTACTTAAGTTATTGTAGTACCCGTTTTCTTCCTTGGGCCTAAATTAATGAAGACGAAGGGAATATGAAATACTTTGTTTTTTCTTCTCTGATCACATGGCAACAACTATTTAAAAAAGAAAAACACTAATGCACTGAAAAAAGATAAAGATTAAAACAAAAAAAAAAACAAAAAAAAAGGAGGAAAAAAGAGAAAATTGAAAGATCTATTTGGATTTGTGAATAAGGAATTTGAAGAGATGTGATTTTTTAACAAATAATATGAGTCAATGATATCATTCATATAATCAGTTATCTAAAGTAGTACTAAACATACCTTCAAAGTTGTTTCTGAAAAGGTATAACGCTCTGAGCATGATTAAATTTCCAATTTCTAGAGGTACACTTCCAGTAAAATTATTATTCCCCACTGATAAATATTGCAATCTTTTGCACTTGAACAAAGTGGATGGAAGTTGACCATAAAATTGATTATAAGATACTCGAAGCCATTGCAAGTGGGGAAGATTATCAAATGTATCCAAAGGGAGTGGACCAGAAAGCTTATTACCTCTTAGGTCAATGACTTGCAATGATGATATGTTGGAAATAATGGAGGGCATCATACCAGAAAGCATGTTATCACTGAGATAAATTTCTTTCAAGTTGTTTGTGTTGAAGATGGAGGATGGAATGGAGCCCGAAAGTTGGTTATAACTAAGATGGATAATTTGCAAAGAAGATATATTAGATAAAGATGGTGAAATACTACCTGTGAAACTGTTACTAGGCAGAAATAAATTTTGAAGTTTGGATAACAGCCCCATCCATGATGGGATTTCTCCGCTGAAGTTATTGAATCCAAATGATAAGTGTTGCAACCGGTAAAGATGAGCCAACTCGTTGGGTAGAGAGCCATGAAAACTATTGTTTTCAATGCTTATACTAACAAGAAATGAAAGATTTCCTACGTGTGGAGGAATGGTGCCTATAAGGCTCATATAAGAAAGGTTCAATGCGATGACTCGACGATGACGAAAACCACAAGTGATACCGATCCAATTACAAACAGAAGTGTTAGTTGACCAGTTGTGTGTCAAAACATTGTGTGGATCATAAGAAATTTGAGCCTTTAAAGCAAAAAGAGCAGATTGATCTGTGATAATATTAGGGACAGTTGCAATAACTAGGCTTGCCAAGTAAAATTGTACCATAAGAAGTGCCACAAAAAGGGAAAATAGGAAGGAAGTTCTCTCCATGATGAGTAGTGTATGTTGGTTGAAGTACTGGGGATTAGTGAGAGTTTGATATATAAGGAGATTGCAGCATCCAAAAAACTAGTTTGGGAAAAAGAGGGTGGGATGGTTCGAGCGTTGACGTCATTGACTAGTACTAGAAGTTTCTGACAGAGGACAAAGCAAACAGTTTCATTAAGAAACCAATGAATTTCCTCGTACAGATTAGGTCCAAGTCCTGTAAATCACCATCCTCATCATGACTTTCCTACTCCCAATTTATTGCCAACGTATCTTCATCTAGAAGGACCTTTTACTTTGGAATATGAACGGTGTAGAATAGCCATGATGAAGACATTCCAAGTCAATGTCAATGGTGATATCCAATCTGTCAAGGACATAAAGAAAATTGGTGTGAGAACACAACCAATTTTCCAAAATCCCAGATGACTTTGACAAGCCTGTCATCAAGAACGTTGATCGATGGTAAAAAAATAAAAAAAAAAAAAAAAAAAAAAAAAAAAGCATGAACAGTACTATTCTGTATTCAATAAATAAGGCCTCAATTACTTTCAGCCAAGAGTTTTTCAATACCAGAGTCACCAACATGTGCAAACATATACGTCTTCATCTGGCTTTAGAATTCCGTGCGCCAGAGTGTAGAAATAGGCAGATGGAGATATTCAAATGCGATGTTAATTTCAAGGACATTTGGAAAATTGTAGTGAGAATACGTACAAACTAACACATTTTGAATATTTCTTGGCCTTCTTCTTTCAAACTTCCGATTGGTCCTTAACGTTGCAAATTTGAAAGCCTTGACTGCAACAGCTAGCCGTTCTATCTAGACTCTAGTACTGGGTATACAATTAATGCCAAAACTCCCAATATGAGTTGCTTGCTATCAAAGCTTCTTCTATGTTGTGCCCCATGTAAAGGAGATTGAACTTGAGCTGACCAAGATATTTAATTTAATTTTCTGCTTTACCCTCATATATATGAATAATAGAGAGAATATCTTGCAATGACTACATATTGATGCTGCTTAAATTTGGACGGCCAATTCTACGCCAACGAGGACTTTAAATCACTGGAACAAATTATGGCTTAACTTGTAAAAGTCCTCCCGTGACAGAGTTCATGAATTGGTATATGCGTTTTAATGAATAAATGAATGAGTTCTTACTTCTTTCTATTCCATTTATAAAATTGTTATATCTTTTTTAAACATGGAAAAAATATTTATTTTTTTAATAGCATTAAAAAAAGGAAACAAGATACAGAAAATAAATTTTTTTAGGACTGACAGTGAAAATCAATTAATTTTATTCTCACAAAAGATAAACATTGATATTTTTAAATGTTAAAATATTAATTAAATTACTAAATTATTTATTCCTAACATTTGAAGGTTTTAAAATAAATGATGACTCGACATTAAATTCCATCAATAACATTCTGGACTCTATTGCACAAAATCTTCGAGAATCAACGATTGAGTCCCTGTTTGATAAAATCGTTTCCCTTCTATTAAACATTCGATTTAATTACTCCACCAAACGAGAAGTTTAACATTATAGACTCTATTGTTTTTTACTTTTTTATTCTTTCTAGAAAAACAATGAATAAAAAAAAAAACAGTTGAAAGATGCACAAGTAATTATGGGTCCGTTTGGATTTGTGATTTTAAAAAGTGCGATTTAAAATAACGATTTTAAAATGTGCGATTTGAAAAAAGTAATTTTTAAAAACGCAGTTAAGCGTTTGGTAAAATCGCAATTTAGCCTTTAAAATTGCGAATTTACCTTTAAAATTATGCCTTTTTAAAAAAGCATCATCTTATCTGGGATTTGAAAAGGCAAATTTTCTGCGTTTTTCAAACGCAATTTTTAAAAATGCAGTTCCCAAACGATCTATGTTCTGATTTGGTTTAAAATCGCACTTATTGTCTATAAAATCGCAATCACAAACACACCCTACATCTTACCCGATATATCATCATAAAAAGTTTTAGCTTTTTTTTTTTTTTTTCTTTAACGTAAGATATAAAAAAATAAATAGTTTTCATGAACTACCTTTAATAATTTGTTTTAAATTACTATCAAATCAATGTGGGTTTTAGACGTTTTAAAAATTGAATATTTTTATTTGAAAGATTTTAAAGTTTAATATTTTTAAGTTAAAAAGTCAATAGTTCTGTATTCTTAAGTAAAGTAATCTTTAAAATATATATAAAAACAAAATAAAAATAGTGATTTTTTGGTGAAAAATATTTTATATGGAAGCAAATAGATGTAAAAAATATTGGAAAATTAGTGTGAGAGTCGGACTACTTTTCCAAGCTCCTATTAATAAATGTCAAAGCCATGACATGTGCAGCCAAGTCTTCATCTGGCTTTAGAATGCCGTGCAATGTCAGTCATGATGACTGGAACATTTTAGTGATGGCTTTGACAACACTTGTCAATGTCATGTGCACGAGGTTGACGCATCACGTACGCTTGTCTTGGTTTCTAATTGAAAATTTAAAAGCTATGGTTTTAAAGTTTAAACAATAATTTTATTAAATATTTAGTTATATTTTTAAAAATTATATTTTCAAATATCAAATCCAAATGGGCATTTTGTATTATATAACTTTCGATTTATAGAGAGAGAAAAAGTAGTAAGCAAATAAGAGATATGTTATTTGCACAACTCTTACATAATAATTGTACAATAATATTGATATGTTTAGTATTTTTTAATAAAAAATAAAAATACTAGACACATCAACATTGTTGTACAGCTAACATATTCTAGCAAATAAACCTAAAACTAGGGGCGGAACCAAAATTTTTGATAAGGGGGACGAACTTAACAAGTGATATTTCTAGACATATAAGATTTTTGTTAGAATTTCATTATAGCTCTTATTAGTACTAACAAGTGATATTTATTATTTTTTATTACCACTAACAATAAAAAAAACTTGTATAATTTTTTTTACATCAAATAACCCATTTGATTCGAAATTATAATTTCAAATTTTCACGATATCACAAACACACAATAGTATAAACTACTAATAAAATAAACGAAGCGCAATTTATAAGGTCAAAAAAAAAAAGTGGTACTTTGAGTGTAAACTCTTTTTCTTAACAATATTCTCCAAAACTCCCAACAACAATAATGATGAGAATCAAATCATAATAATGTTGCTCCAAAGTCTAAATGATAAAAACATTTAAAAGTCGGAACATATTTTGTTTGCGTGAGTTGCCACGAGGGAATTATGGAAAGATTGTCATGGGTTGTCGTTAGGGAAACTATGGAAAGATTCTTGATAGTCAATCCCTATAAGAGTTAGTTGCCAACCCCTACAATTAGGGACCACTATTTATTATTCTTGCCATAAAATCAGAATAGCCAAAAGTTAGGTAGGATTTTCTTGTATATATACATGGTCATTCTTTGTAAAAAATGTGCGGAGAAATAATAGAAAAGCTACTATGAATTTGAACATGGTATAAAAGCAGGTTCTAATCCTGTGCCCTATCACCTCTCTTCCCTAACTCTACCTCACTTCATCTTTTCCACCTACGACCATGGCCGATCTTGGCCAACCTAATGAACCCCAGCCAACATCCATTCTTACCGAGTTGACCACCAGAATAGATGAAGTTTTGACCAAAGCTTCGGCCCCGACCCAGATCACCGACACTACTGCTGCTCCGATTGGCATTAAGTTGGATGGCACCAACTATGCTCTTTGGTCCCAAGTTGTTGAGATGTACATCTCTGGCAAGGACAAGTTGGGATACATTAATGACGACATCGACCAACCTCCACAGACAGATCCATCCTTTCGAAAGTGGCGCACGGATAACACCATTGTCAAGGGATGGCTAATCAACTCCTTGGACCCATCGCTGATCGGGAACTTCATTAGATTTTCGACTGCGAAACTGGTATGGGATTCCATTGCTACTACCTATTTTGATGGAAGTGATACCTTTCAGGTATATGACCTCTGGCGGTGTGTGACCCGTCTGAAACAAGCGAGTGGTTCCCTTGAAAAATATTTTACTAACCTCCGGGGCCTATGGCACGAGATTGATTTCCGTCGCCCAAACCCAATGGAATGCATTGCTGATATTCAGCACTACAACAACATGCTTCAAGAAGACCGAGTATATGTCTTCTTGGATGGCCTCGATGATCGACTTGACAAAATTCGAGGTGATATACTACAAATGCGCCCGTTCCCTACAATCGAACAAGCGTACGCTCATGTCTGCCGAGAAGCCGTCCGGCAAGCAGTTATGATCACTGGCGACTCCACTGGCACTCCGGGAGCAGTTATGGCCTCAAAAAGCTTCAAGCCTGGACAGACCACTCCGCCCTTTACCAGATCTCTCTCTCTCTAAGCAATGAGAAAACCGGTATCTCCTCCAAGCCGCGAGCCTTTTTTGATGGAACCAAGTGTTCCCACTGTGGTAATCTGAAACATACTCGCGAAAATTGCTTCAAATTACACGAGTATCCCGACTGGTGGAATGAACTTCAAGCCCAAAAACGTCGTGATACTACTGGCTCAAATGGAGGCATGGGTCAGGCTGCGGTGGCTACAACAGAGCCACGTCTCTCTCTCTCATCCCATGTCGAGACATCTCAAGGGAATGTATCAACCACAGATTCAGGTAAATGTAGTACTGCCCTTTGTAGCTCCTCTCGAGATGGTGATAGCAGTTCTTGGGTAGTTGACTCTAGAGCCTCTAGAGCATCAGACCACATGACCTTTGACGCCACAAATTTCTCAAAAACCTCCCAACCAAGGCGTACCTGCATTGCCAACGCCAATGGGGTTCTTTCTCCGGTCAGAGGGGCCGGCACTGTAAATTTGTCACCTAGGAGAAAAAAAATACAGAGAAAAATAAACTTTTTTTATGAAAATTTATTCTCGTAGGTAGACATGGTTGAAAACGGAAAGTATAAAGAAAAAAAAATAGTAGAAGAACATCTAGATTCTAATTATAAAAATGCATAAAACACAAAATTTTTCAACTTCCACAATACCAAAAAATAAAAATAAAAAAATAAAAAATAAAAAAAAAAAAAGAAGAAGAAGAAGAAGAAAGAAAGAAAACAAAGTCCTTAAAAAAAATACAAAATAAAATAAAATTTTGTACTTCAACACTATGTTCTTCTATTGAATGTCGTTACTGTATGTTCTTGATTTCACAATTCAAGATGTTTCAAACCCTAAAGAGAGAGGTATAAATAACCAATCTAAGATAGTGATATGATTTTTCAGCTTACTTGTACGGTTTCTTTAGAATTAATGCATACAATACCTATATGGTCAATTATAGGTAGTTAATGTAAAACGTTCTTAGTTTTAAGTCTTGTCTCTTTATAATTTTGGAGAGTCGTAAATTCTGAAACCATAATATTGTACATTAAAATTTTGAACTTAATGAAATCTCATATAAAGAAAATTTTTGAATAAAATTTTGGAGAAAAAAAAAATCTGACCACTTAGAATTAATGCATGTTTTTAATTTTAATCTTTTTAAAAAAATCTCACAACTTAATGCGGCTATAATGACACTTAATGATATAATGCGAAAAAAATTTTATTTTGGTACCATGAAGATTATCACCCATTATCTTTTTTATTAAAGCACAATAAATTTATTAAAATCATGACAAAACCGGTTCAACCTTTAAAATTCACCGATTTTTTTTTACTTAAAAAACCGGTTCAGTGTTTAAAAATTATGGGTTCACGCCACGTGTCATAATTCTCCATTGCATGAATATATAAATCACATAAAATTTTACTATCAAAAGAACTATATTTTTAGTTTTAATCCATATAAATTAAAACATTTAAAATATTCTCATATGAGTAATTTAAAATAGAAAGAAGTGTAAAGAAAAAAAAATAGTAAGAGAAAAACCTGAATTTCGATTATCAAAGCATTAATAGTATGATTAATGGTAGGAATCTATGATATTGTTAGTATGATACGTACCTATTATGTTTCAATAAAAATAAAATCCATATAATTTTGAACATTAAAAAAAAAAAAAAAAAAAAACACATTTCAAATTTAATGCTTAATTAACTCTTTAGTGTTTTAAAAGCATTTATATTCCTTTTGTGCACAATAATCAAATAAAATTTTGCCTTTTTTGGCTTTCAAAAACAGAATAATACTTCCAAAAAATAAGTGCTTATCACATAAAAGAAAAACAAATATCCCATAAAACATTCAAATGAATTAAAACATAAGACCCTTATTTTTAGTTTAATTCATATAAATTAAAATATGTTAAAATCTTTGTTCCTATAGGTGTAATTTAGAATGAAAATAAGTATGAAGAAGAAAAATAGTAAGAAGAAAACCACGATTTTTTTTTTTATTATTATCAAAACATAAAATAGAAAATTAGAAGGATTTTTTTTTTTTGGTCGATGTGATACCCATTATATTTCAATCCTATATAATTCTGAACATTCAAAAAAGCAAATGAACCAAAAAAAAATCTCATAAACATTCAAATGAAGAATTGCTCAACCAAAAATTTCATAAACAAAATGGAAACATATTTAGATTTCAACCAAAAATATAAAAATACTAAAGAGTCCTACTTATATCATTAATTGAGAGAGAAATGCTGCTTGTATTATTAATAGAGAGAAGAGAAAGATATTAAATAGACCGGTTCAATTTTATTTAAAAAATCGGTTCAGTACTTAAATGACAGGTTTAGTCACTAAAAAGTATGGATTCATGCCACGTGTCACTATTCTATGACATTCTAAGGAATAACTCGGCTTATATATATATGATATATGATTATGAGATTTTTTGTGTAATCAATTTTTGTTTATGTTTTCTGTAATTTGTCTATGCACTTTTTGTTGTGTTAGCCTCTTGTTTTATTTGTTTTTGTAATTTATGAGAATTTTTGGTGTAGCATTTGGAAATTGCGTTTGGGTTTTGAGTTTTTAACAAGAAACAATTGAAAAATATTTTAGGTTGGAGTCATATTTAAATAAGTTGATATGAAATAAACATAAAAGAAGTTTGATTGGTATTTGATTAGTGGCAATTTTAATTGCCACTATTGTAGTGTTTGCCACGTGTGTTTTGCACTCCCCGGAAGTTTGAACTTGGCGCATGGCTATGCGCCAGGAAGCCTTTAATTTTATTTAATTAAAATTAATTTGAATTAATCCTGTAGAACCAGAATTTTTAAAACCTATAAAATCAGTTTCAAAAGTACCAAAATTCTGATAAATAAAAAATTATACATCATACACAAATCCTGATTTATGGTTCTGATTATGGTTGCTGTTGACTATAAACAACAATACACCAAAAACTCTTCACAAGGTTAATTTATTTCTAAAGAAATAGATATACGATTTAACTCTTTCCCGGAAGATGAATTGCTATCAATTAGAGATTTCCCTGTACAGGAATTCTCAATAAGCAACTTTGTATGTGAAAACTCTTCCCATCATGTGAACTTTATCGGGTAAATAATTGGGCTTGTCACTTGCCTTTAGATCCTAAGACCAAAAACAACAAGTACAACAATTTGGAGTACCATGTGATCATGACACAACTAGCTGTTGTACTCATCACATTGAAGCTTTAAAATCTGCAGCTTTATCCTGATTATCGAATGCGATTCACATGAGCAAAAGGCTCAGGAAAGCAGCAAATTTCGGAACTACAAAAACATTTCAGATTCTCAGTGTTCCATCCCCAGCTACGGATGCTACGATGCAACCATCCAGGCTCTGAAATAAGTATAGGATGAAAACTATTAGGCTATGAACAATGACAAAAATTATGGCCAGGAGAAATAGTAAGATTATAACTGCAAGGTACCAAGCAGCTTGGCCTTGTACATCCTGTTGGACTTACATAACCAATTATCTGTTTTAGCCTTCTCTCTAGTACTGCTTAGACAACTTTTGTTTGAACACTTTTAGTTTCTAGTATTATTTTTGTGTATAAGAAACTTAACTAAAGGAACCAGCAAGAGAAGACCGCCAAAGGCACACAATTGAGCATTTTCATATCTATGTTGTGCGTCTGTAGGGCTCCTATGAGCTCCTGCGTGAGCTTTCTAGCTCCTAAACATAAACTTTGTCATTGAACCACTAATCAATAATATGAAGTTTGAGTTATACAAAACCTGTGTGTTCAGATATAAATACATGAATACCACAATTGCAGAAATGGTCATCCATAGTTTCCTAATTACATGAACTTCTCCAATAGAGAACTACCCTTCCAGAAACTGACTTATGCCTTACTACACTAGATGGAGAGCTAGTTTAGAGTACATCAAACGCTCGTTGTCTGTCTCCTTATACAACCAATTAATACTCGCTTCCTTTCCCCCACACTTAAATTAAGACTTTTGTTTTAAGAGTTGAAGCCGACATGGAATTTGTTAAAAAACTTGAACTCAACGACGACCAGGATCAACTTTACGACTTCGTGGTCTGGTTGTCCTCATGAAGTCGTAAAGTTGATGTCGTCATTGAGTTCAAGTTTCTTAACGAATTCCATGTAGGCTTCAACTCTTAAAACAAAAGTCTTCATTTAAGTGAGGGGCAAAGGAAGCGAGTAATTGGTTGTATAAGCGGACAGACAACGACTACGAGCGTTTGATGTTCAAGGGCTAGATTTGCAGACAGCTAGTAATGGCTTTGATTCTGCTAACAAAGTTGGAGAAAGTGGGTTTGGTCGAGTGTTCAAGGTAATTATACTGCAACAAACTCTTATTTGAGTATGGATTTTTGTTCTCATATATCTCAATAAATGTTGGGTGCAGGGTCAATTACCTGATGATGCTACCGTCATAGCAGTTTAAGTAGCTCTCTGCTCTCATCTAACTCGAAACAAGGAAATCGTGAATTATTTTTAAATGAGATAGGCATGATTTCTTGTTTGCAACACCCAAATCTTGTGAATTAAGCTTCATGGATGTTGTACTGAAGGGGATATATTATTATTGGTGTATGGGAGTATATGGAAAATAATAGCCTTGCTCTTGCTCCATTTGGTGATTATTATGTCATTCTTTCGGATGATTCTTGTCTCGATCCTTCGGATGCCCAATCAATCTATTCTATCCCTTTCCCTTCAAAAGCAAAATAATGTAACATCCCACAAGAAATAATACTTCACTAATCACCATAAGACTGCGATGGTTAACTTGAAAACTTTTCTCTCTAGATTTAAAGAACTCTAGCATCATACGATTGTCACACATCTTCTCTCGTTCATGCGCCATTAATATCTTCCAAATAGAATCAACGATCTCTTCACTTTTAAACATAAAATTCTTCTCCGCATAAAAATCATCAAAAACATTGACATTAAGAGAATTTGATAAAATATTTTCTACCCGAAGAAAATCAAATTCGTTAATTAACATCAAAATCAAAGACTTCACTTTAATTAAGGCTTTCATCAAGCATGTGATGTACAGAACTCTCATAAAAAAAAAAAAAAAAACATTCACATCAAGGAAATTTGATAAAATATTTTCTACCCCAAGGAAATCAACTTCGTTAACATCCATATCAAAGACTTTACTTTTAGGGCTTTTGATGTGTGTTTTAAATAGTACTCGCAAGTGCACGAATCGTTTTGCAATATAGTGTTATGCAAGTGCGAGGTCGAATCCACAGGGAAATGGTCAAATATTGGTGTCTTGCTTAATCAACCTCATTTTAACCTAGTTCCAAAGGTTTGAGAATTGATTCAAGAACAAAAGACTAAATTAGAGAGATGTAATGAAATATGTAAATTAAAAGGGACTAAGGTTAAGGAATCCACCAAACCAAATCCTACAACTCACACTCTTGGTTTCCACTTGAACACCCAAAGAACATTAAGCTTAGGGTGTCATTCAAGTTTCTTAACCATAAACCCAAGAACCATTAGATGAATCCAACACATAGACAAATCACAAAGAGTACCGATTGAAATCAAAACATCCAATGTATCATTAAATCACAATGGATATCATCATTCAAACCGATAAAACAATGTATTGGTCGGTTGAAACACATAAAATGTCCTCTATCCACCACTAACCACATTCATTGCAAAAGATAAAGCTTTAAATGAATGGAACTTGAATAACTAACATGATATATCATTAAATGTGCAAGTGGTACAGCAGAATTGTGAGTGTCATCAATGGAAAGGTTTCATCCTCAACCCTAGTTGAGGTTACTAGCCTTCCATGACTAAGAACACCACAAGAAAATGATGAACAACCATGGACATGAAAGAAAAGCTCTTACAAAGAGAAAGTATCTGAAAATAAACTACCGAATTACACTACAAGAAGCACGAAATTAAACCTATCTACAGAATTTCTGCTCTATTCTCTCCTCTCCTACTCTCTCTACTACTCCTTCAATAAGGGGATGGCTATGGCTTTTATAGAAGAAAGCTAGGGCAAGAAATGACTCTTCTACCCTCCTCTAGGGTTCCTCTGCAGCTAGAGACAACCATAAACACGAAACCAGCGTGTTCTGCAGCGGAAATCAGAGGGAGGACTGCTTTGTGGCTTCTGATTGGGCGTTCTGGCGCGCTCTGCAAAAGCAGTTTCTGGGAAATTTCGATCGATCGACTTCGGGCAAAGTTTCGATCGATCGAATTTTAAGTTCGATCGATCGACTTTTCAGGATCTCCGAATTTCCAGCTATTTCCTTATGAAATTTGTCATTCCTCTCTTATTGTCCTACAGAAACAGAAAACACAAAAACTAACCAAAACATTAGAAAATAACAAGGCTAAAGGTCTAACTAGTGCAAATCAAGGGGTCCAAATACACCATATTTGGTACTCATCAGCTTTCATCAAGCACATTATGTATAGAACTCTCATCAACAAAATTGTCAATATCACCTGAGAGATGTACATTTTCCAATGGTTCTTGTTTCCCAGGATAGATGTCATAGATTAGTGGTGAAACCTAATCTACTACAGATTAATCGTCTTGATCATACGACAAAGAACCTCCACAAGATCTCCATCATTGATATCGGTATCCTAGGTTGGTGGAGATTCCCAACCTATGAATCCTAGTGAAGAATTTTCGACATCTTCATGTTCGACATCTTCATAAACATGTCTATGTTTAAACTCCTCATCAACAAACTCGTCTTCTTGGAACTCTTCATCAAGAAATTCATCTTTCTCATCCACATAAGATGGATTTGGTAGACGAATTGGAGGCTCACGAATAACGGTCAAGGTGGCCCACCGAGGACTCCACATGTCAAACTGTACTTTCCTCCGTTGAGATCGTGCCTCATTAAAAGTAATCACATCATCCTCATCCACAAAACGTGGAGTTCGTTGACAGCGACGATTGTTAGCAACATCCATGGCAATATGGCATCAAGTTGGTCGTATAAGGTTCTGATTTGCTCCATCAGTTGTCTAGATTGTGCAACAAATTGTTCATCCACGTGCTGGAACGAACCGCCAGTCGAAGAACGTAGAAATATTAGAGAACTTCCATTATGTGAAAGGATCTGCATTGCCTAAAGTATGCTAATATCAAGAACTCTAGAGAATTCATGTGCATATGAAAAGATTTTTAAAAAAAGTATCTTTTAGAGAATGCATATTCTTTGTATTTGTCTCACGGTATTATGACTTTTGAATCATCTAATAAAATCGTTTGACTTGATTCTACTAATGTTTGTTTTTAATTTTAAATAAATATTGTAAATGTCTGGTAAGATTTATCCAGTCATTCATCGAGTTGTCTTACATAATAAATTTGTCATGTTTATTTTTCAATGTTAGTAACTAGCAATACTACTATGTTCTTAATTTCTACTTATTTTGGAATATTCTAAGTTAATTTGAAGGGACATATAATGTACTATATATGTCTGTGGCGGTGGAGTTATTGACGTTGTGTCTCGTCGAGTTGAATTAATGGATGTTCTCAACCTATTTTTCAGGTGATTTGACATATGAAGATAAAAAGTATGCTATCTTTAGTCTGAAATGTTTGGGCCCAGCTTTAGGTCATGATTTATTTTTAAACTTGCAATAAAAATAGTGAATCTTTCGATCACATTAGCTATGCATTTATATGTTCTTGTAAATGCAATGTCTTAATGCCTAGCTCGTTTGGATCGCAGAATAGACTTTTAAAATGGAATGACTATTCTATGACCTTTGTTTGGTACGAATCTATTCTTTATTTCCATTTGAATAACTATTCCTCTAATTTTTTAGAGGAATAGCTATTCCTTTGGAAATAAACTACATTTTTCATAAAAAAATAACTTATTATTTTCTATTTCCTCTCATTTTTAATTTTTAATTTTTTTATAAAAAAAAAAACCTAACCTACATTACATCTGTGGTGGATCCCCAAAGCATTTTGGGGTGGCCTATGCCAACATTCCAATCATTAAAATAATTTTGCAATGGACGACAAATTTTGTAATTTCGATTCATTATGCACATCACATTCAAATTAAAATACTTCAACTAAATTCTCAAACTGATTTTCTTTTGCTCCGAAAAATGAAGAGGATATCTTCCGTGCACGCACTACAAAAATTGCTGCAGTTTGACACGTGTCAAATTGTACATGCGTCAAAAATGGACACGTGTAATAATACACGTGTCCATTTTGACACGTGTATTTAATAGGCGTGTCCAAAGTGGACACGCGTATTAAAGACACGTGTCCATTTGGACACGTGTATTATTACACGTGTCCATTTGGACACGAGTATAAAATACTCGTGTCTAACTGGACACGTGTAATAATACACGTGTCCATTTGGACACGAGTATAAAATACTCGTGTCTAACTGGACACGTGTAATAATACACGTGTCCAATTGGACACGAGTATTTTATACGCGTGTCCAATTGGACACGTGTATTATTACACGTGTCAAATTGTTATTTTTTGCCAAAATAAACATTAAAAAAAAATCAGTGTTGTATTAATTTTTTAAAATAAAAAAAAAAATTAAACTCATTATCTTATTAATCATACAAATCTTTGAAAATACGGTGTACATAACTTATACACATAAAATTAAGTTTGAAAACTATATGCTATATGTAAATTTTATGGTTGAAATTTATACTTTTTAGGTTCTTTATTTATATATATATAGTATACTATATTGTACTATATGCATAATTAACCAAATTTGGTGCTATATATCTAATTAAACCAAATAGTTCAAATTAGGGTTCAGTTTTGTACACCATCTACGTTTAGAAACAAAAAAAAAAAATTTAAACATAACAAAGTTAAAAAACCTATAATTAATACTATATATATAGATATGCATGCATGTAAACGGTTTAGAAACTATATACAGTAACCTTTTTATTTATGGCTATATATAGTAAATGCAATTATTTTTAGAGTTCTGCGCTACATAATGAATTAAATACTTATAGTTTAGTCCCTCATATAGTACATACATTTAGGGTTTATGGCTATATATAGTACATACCCTTAGGGTTAGGGTTTATAGCTATATATAGTATATACACTTAGGGCTAGGGTTTATACTTATATATAGTATATATACTTAGGATTATGGTTTATCGATATATATATATAGTATATACACTTAGGGTTTGGGTTTTAGGGTTTATAGGTATATATAATATATACACTTAGGGCTATGGGTTATAATTTAATTGATTTTACGTTTAATGAATAATAATGTCAATATATTTTTCACGTGTTATTATTGTACACTTTTAAATATATATATATATTAAATCATGAGCAGTTCAAAATTAAATAAAACCGATATATATAGTATATACACTTAAACTTAGGATTTATAGCTATATATAGTATACATACTTAGGGTTAGGGTTTATCGCTATATATAGTATATACACTTAGGGTTAGGGTTTATAGCTATATATAGTATATATACTTAGGGTTAAGGTTTATCGCTATATATAGTATATATACTTAGGGTTAAAGTTTATCGCTATATATAGTATATACACTTAGGGTTAGGGTTTTATGTCGTATAGGTATATATAATATATACACTTAAAGCTATGGGTTATAATTTAATTGATTTTACATTTTATGAATAATAATGTCAATATATTTTTCATGTGTTATTATTGTATACTTTTAAATATATATATTAAATCACGAGGATTAGGGTTAGGGTTTATGACTATATACAGTACGTACCATTAATTAGGATTATAGTTTATAGCTATAAATAGTCTATGCACTTAGGGTTAGAGTTTAATTTTATGGTTAGGTTTTAGTTTTTATTTTTTATTTAGGGTTTAATATAGTATATATACTTAGTGTTAGAGTTTAATTTTAGGGTTAGGGTTTAGTTTTAAATTATAGTTTACGGTTTACATTTAGCGCGTAAAGTTTAGCTATATGTACGGTATATACATTTCAGGCTGCATGGGTTTGTATTTTTTTTTTTATTTGGTTAAATTATATAAATACACATATATATATATATATATATATATATATATATATATATATATATATATATATATATATATATATATATATATATATTTTTATGCATGCAAATACATTTCGGGACGTGTATTTAAATACACGTCCCGGATTGGACACGTGTACTCAGTACACGTGCCCAAACCCTATAACAAAACAAAAACTCTAACCCTAACCCTAAACCATTTTTTTAAAAAAAATACCCTAACACCCTAACCCTAAACATGGAACAATAAACCCTTTTTATAAAAAGAAGAAACACCCTAAACCCGTATTTGTTTTTGTTTTTTAAATAAAGAACATTCAACTCTTAAAACAAAACAAAAACTGTATCCCAAAACTTTATATCCTAAAATCATAACCATAAAACCAACACAATAATAAACCCTTAAATAAACTCTGAATCCTACACGTTCTAAAAAAAAAACCCTTACCCTAAACCTCAAACCTTAAATCCTAAACCCTTAAAAAAAAAATTCCTACACTTTCAAACCCTAAAAACCCTAACCCTAAACCTTAAACCCTAACAAACCCTAAACCCTAACCCTAAAAACAAAAGTCCTAGCCTTAAACCCTAAACCCTAAACCAAAAAAATATCCTACACTTTCTAAAAAAAGAAACCCTAACACTACAAACAAAATTCCTAACCTTAAACCTTAAACCCTATACCCTAAAAAAAAAAAAATATCCTACACTTTCTAAAAAAAAAATTCCTAACACTAAAAACAAAAATCCTAACCTTAAACCCTAAACCCTAAGAAACTAAAACCCTAAACCCTAACAATTTTTTACGTGCATGCAGTGCATACCCAGTACATGCAGTGCATACACGTTCTGGATTGCATGGGTTTATATAAAATATATATAATATATTAAATATATATATATAATATATATAATATATAAAAATAATATAAAAAAAAATTACATTTGGAGACGTGTATTTACATACACGTCCCCAATTGGGCACGTGTACTACGTACACGTGTCCAATTGTTTGGCCAGGTACTGCGCGGGAGTTCTCCCGCGCGCCACCTGGCCAAACTTAGGATATTTTAAATTATATATTTTATTTAAATTATATATTATTTAATATATATATATTTTATTTATATAAAAGAAATGGGTAGCTTCCAGAGGAAGCTACCCATTTCTTACGTACATTCACTCTCTCTCTCTCTCTCTCTCTCTCTCTCTCTCTCTCTCTCTCTCTCTCTCTCCGTCGAGCTCAGCCGGCCGGCGACAGCCCATTCCGGTGCCTCTCTGCCGGCGACCCTCCCTCTCTCTCGCTCTCCCTAGCTCTCGCACCTCTCGTTCCGGCCACTGTCCGGCTCTCTCTCTCTCTCAGCTCCGGCCACTGTCCCCCGCCCACCACAGACCGGTATTCCCTCCACTTCCTCTCACTCTCACTCATCTTCTCAATCTCTCTCTCTCTCTCTCTCTCTCTCTCTCTCTCTCTCTCTCTCTCTCTCTCTCGGTTTACAGTGCATGTTCTAACATTTTCAGCTTTTTTTTTTTTCTGTCAAAAAATTGCAGGCACACGTACAAGCTTGCAACCATCCTTACACTACAAAAATCACTCTGAGTTATTTTTATTTTTGTTTTGAATTTTTTGCTCTAACTTTGTATATTTTATTAATTTTTTTTGTGATATTTGTCTAATTTTTTTCATTGTCTAGTTCGTGGAAATATGGAATATATATATATATGAATTGTATTACTGATTTTTTATTACTGTGAGTTATTTTTATTTTTGTTTTGAATTTTTTGCTATAACTTTGTATATTTTATTAATTTTTTTTGTGATATTTGTCTAATTTTTTTCATTGTCTAGTTCGTGGAAATATGGAATATATATATATATATATATATATATATATATATATATATATATATATATATATGAATTGTATTACTGATTTTTTATTACTAATTTTTTATTACTGATTTTAAGTGAATTGTATATATATGATTTATTTTATTTTATTTTACTTTTTTTTGCTGCGGTTGGTCATTATGCATGTAGATGTTGGAATTTATTGGTGATTATATTTAATTTTTTTTTTTTAAAAAACTCTTGATGTGAGGATATTTGAGATATATTTTGGTGTGCTACTATGAATTTAATGTGATATTGTGAATTTTGGTATTTTTAGGAAGTGGCAAAAAGAAAAAATATCCGCTATCATTTTAATTTTATAAAAATATGATCGTGAGCAATAATGGCAAAGTAAAATTAAAATACAAAATTATAATCAACATATTGTGCTATGAATATATATAATTTGTGGGAAAAAAAAATTGTGCTACTAATATATATAAATTGTGGTATTTTCGGAAAAAAATAAAAAAAAAAAACAAATATTCCACTGTCCACCATTTACAATCATATTCGTAATAAAAAAACTTAAAACAAATGTCATAAATCATCAATTGCGACGAATATGTTTTTTATCTTCCATTTTTAACTTTAACTATTCATGTGAAGAGACTACAGATTTATAAGAAGAATTTGGTATCTTCGGATAAAAAAAAAAAAAAAAAAAAAAACTAAAATTTCTCTCATATGCATATATAAACTTTATATCCTAAAATCATAACCATAAAACCAACACAATAATAAACCTTTAAATAAACTTTGAATCCTACACGTTCTAAAAAAAAACCCTTACCCTAAACCCTAAAAAAAAATCCTACACTTTCTAAAAAAAAACCTAAACTCCTAAACCCTAAACCCTAACAAACCCTAAACTCTTATAAAAAGAATAAAATAAAACCCTAAACCCTTTAAAAAAAAATAAAAACTTCCTACACTTTCGAAAAAAAAAACGAAAACCCTAAACCCTAATCCTAAATCCTTACAAAAAAAGATTCCTACACTTTCTTAAAAAAAACTCTTAACCCTAAACCGTAACAAACCCTAAACCCTAAACCCTAAACTCTAAAACCTAAAACCCTAAACCCTAACCCTAGACCCTAACAAACCATAACCCTAAACCCTAAACCCTAAAACCCTAATCGCTTAAAAAAAAAAAAAAACCCTAAATCCTAAACCCTAAACCCTTAAAAAAAAAAAAAAAAAAAAACCTAAAACCCTAAACCCTAATCGCTTAAAAAAAAAAAACATAAAACCCTAACCCTAGACCCTAGACCCTAACAAACCCTAACCCTAAACTCTAAACCCTAAACCCTAAACCCTAAACCCTAACAAACCCTAAATCCTAAACCCTAAACCCTAAAAAAAAAATAACCTACACTTTCTAAAAAAAAATACCCTAACCCTAAACCCAAAAAAAAAAATCCTACACTTTCTAGGAAAAAAACCCTAACCCTAAACCTTAAACCCTAACTCTTAAACCCTAAACCTAAAAAATAAAAAATAACCTACGTACACTTTCTAAAAAAATACCCTAACCCTAAACCCAAAAAAAAAAAAAAAATCCTACACTTTCTAGGAAAAAAACCCTAACCCTAAACCTAACCCTAAACCCTAACAAACCCTAACCCTTTAAAAGAATAAAAAAAATAAAAACACTTACACTTTCTAAAAAAAAACTAAAACCCTACATAAAATAATCCTACACTTTCAAATCAAAAAATACCCTAAACCCTAACAAACCATAACCCTAACCCTAAACCCTTAAAAATAAAAAATGAAATAATCCTACACTTTCTAAAAAATAAAACCCTAATTAGGGTTATAACCCTAAACCCTAACCCTAAACCCTTTTAAAAAAAAATAAAACAATTTCTTACACTTTATAAAAAAAAAAAAACAAAACCCCTAAACTCTAACCATAAACCCTTTAAAAGGGAAATAAATTCGTACACCCCATGTTGCGTGACATGCACTATATTTGTACACGTTTATACTGTAAGACGTATGATTTGTCTTGTCCTCTTAACCCTATACAGAGAAACATGGACAAGTCTTGGATGTCAACACCTAGGGGTACGACACGGTATAATGATGGGTGTAGGGCGTTTGTGGCATTTGCCGTTAGTAACTGTACGGCCGGCGATGGAAAAATTTACTGCCCATGCAAGTATTGTCGAAGTAACCAGCGTCACACTCCTGATTACGTTCTTGCCCACCTGACTGGAGGTCGGGGGATGAATCCGGGATACAATTTGTGGTATATGCACGGTGAGACTACGACTGGGTCCGCTATTCCTGGTCAGTGTTCGAGTCATCACAGTGGCACAGAGGCCGCTGACCGTAGCACTAAACATGGTGAAGTCACAGAACAGGAGGGTGTCGCCGTGGAACAGGATGATAACATGCACGCCATGTTGAGTGACGCCTTCGGCGTGCACGATGTTCCTGAAGCCGTCAGTACTCTTCCGCAACAAGTTGATGAAGATACCTCGTGCGGGGACGCATTGAAGTACCAAGAGCTGTTAAAGACTGCCGAGAAGCCCCTTCACCCTGGTACAAAGCACAGTAAATTGAGTGCTACTGTACACATGTACAACTTGAAGTGCGTTGGAGGTATTAGTAACAAGATTTTTTCAGACATTCTCGAATTCATCAATCAGTTGTTGCCTCCTTGCGATGAGGCATTGCCAGATAACACGTATGAGGCGAAAAAGTTCCTAAGTGGCATGGGTCTGGGGTATGAGAAGATTCCGGCGTGCCGTAATGACTGTATGTTATTCTGGAAAGACAATAAAGAATTAGATTCATGTACCGTATGTGGAGAGTCTAAGTGGAGGGCTGATACACATGTAGATGATGATGGTGAGATCATATCAGCGAGAAAAAAACGCCCGGTGAAGATCTTGAGGTGGTTTCCACTCATCCCACGGTTGCAGAGGTTATTCATGTCTGAGCATACTGAGCCCCATATGAGATGGCATGCAGAAGGCCGCACTAGGGATGGCGTATTGAGGCACCCGGCCGACGGTGAGGCATGGAGATCGTTTGACATTTTACATCCAGATTTTATGGCAGAGATTAGGAACGTTCGCCTTGGTTTGACAGCAGATGGATTTAATCCATTTGGGAACATGAGCACATCCCACAGCACATGGCCCGTAATGCTTGTGCCGTACAATTTGCCACCTTGGATGTGCATGAAACAGTCGTCCTTCATCCTTTCCATGGTTATCCCTAGACCGAGCTCACCAGGTATGGATATTGATGTTTACCTTCAGCCATTGATTGATGAGTTGCTGGAACTGTGGAATGTAGGGGTACGAACATTCGATGCTTCAAAGAAGGAAAATTTTATTATGCGATCTCAGTTGATGTGGACGATAAACGACTTGCCAGCGTATGCAGATTTATCTGGTTGGCCTAACAGGGGTGCGAAGGCATGTCCTTGCTGTATGCAATCGACGCGTTCTATACGCTTAAAGAACGGATGCAAATTTTGCTATATGGGGCACAGGAGATACCTGCCGCCTGAACATCTGTGGCGGCTTAACAGGAGGACATTTGACGGTACTGAAGAATTTGACAGCGCATCGATTGTGCCATGCGGATACGAGGTTCTCCAACAGTTGGACGGAGTTGCGTTTGGGGATGAGACCGCAGGTAAGAAGAAGAAACGGAAGAAGCGGAAGAAGGGTACAGGGAGTTCCGATATTATATGGAAGAAGAAAAGTATATTTTTCAGATTGCCGTATTGGAAAGACAATTTGCTTCGGCACAATCTTGATGTTATGCACATAGAGAAAAATGTCATGGACAATATACTTGGCACTATTTTGGATATAAAAGGGAAAACGAAGGACAACTTGGCAGCTCGGCTGGACTTGCAGGAAATGGGGTTGAGACCTAAGTTGCATCCGTTCACGGCCGCCAATGGTAAAACGTATATTCCCGCTGCCTGTCACACCATGACTAGAGAGGACAAAGAAAATTTTCTGAAGGTTCTTCGAAATGTGAGGGTCCCGGACGGATACGCCTCGAACATTTCACGATGTGTTCGGCTGAAGGACCGTACAATTTCCGGGTTGAAGAGCCACGATAGCCACATACTGATGCAACAGCTTCTCCCAATTGCACTGCGTAAGTCATTGCCTGATAAAGTTGTTAGACCTCTTGTGGAGATTTCGGCATTTTTTAGAGGCATATGCTCAACAAAGCTATCACAAGAAGATATGGACCGATTGCAGGGTGACGTCTATATCACTTTGTGCAAACTAGAACAGATATTCCCTCCAGGGTTTTTTACGAGCATGGTCCACTTGGTCGTGCATCTTGTGCGCGAGTGTAGACTCGGCGGACCCGTGCAGTATAGATGGATGTACTCGGCAGAGAGGTAAAATTCAGCGTAATATGTAAATATATAATTTGATTTAAATGTAACCATAATTGACGACAATTAAATTGTCGTGTATGTGTGTACACCAGGAGTCTGGGGCATTTCAAGTCTACTGTGCGCAATAAAGCGGCTCCTGAGGGGTGCATTGCGGAGGAGTACATAGCAACCGAGCTGGTAACGTTCTGTTCAAGGTATCTGAATCACGCACCAACATTCCACAACAGACCTCAGAGGAATCCTGATGGATCCAAGGGGGCGAGCACGCGTGTTACCCTGAACCGGTTGATAATGCACCAGATTCATCGTTATATTGTGTTCAACTCTGAAGAGTTTCACAATTTGCGGACGTAAGTAGTGTTTATATATTTAACAGAATTCGAATAACGCAATTAATTGATTTTACTACATAATTGTATACGCTGAATGTAGGATGCACAAAGACGCGCTTAGGCGATCATGCACTAGAGGTCGCATTACGGAGGCTCTTATTGAAGCACAACATCATGAGCAGTTCTGCGAATGGTACCCTGCATATGTAAGGAAATAGTTGTAATTTTTAAGTTGGATAAATTTATGCGGGTTCAATATAATTACCCAATACACGTGTTTAATATTTGTAATTATAACATAGGTCGATGGCCTTGACGATCAACGTAGGGAGGAATTGGGCCACAACTTGGTTATGCGTTGTAGAGGGCTGAAGGAGACAGCGGTCAAGTACAACAGGTACGTGGTAAATGGGAAATTGTTTCGCACGCTTGCCCATGATGTGGGAAGGAGGACTCAGAACAGCGGCGTATGTGTTCCTACCATTGAAGGCGAAACGTACTACGGGCAGTTAACCGATATAGTTGAGTTCGAGTACTATGACAGGACTACGTACGTCCTATTTAAGTGCAATTGGGCAGACCCCACGATGGAAAGAGGATTCACAATAGACGAGTATGGCCTAGTGTTTGTCAACTTCAATCACCTCGTCCACAGGGGAGAACTGATTCAGGACGAGCCGTACGTGCTTACATCTCAGGTGGATCAAGTATTCTACGTCGAAGATGGAAGGAACCCAAATTGGGTTTGTGCGGTTAGGACCAAACCGCGCAACGTGTACGACGTTGGCCAGGGGGATGGGAGTAATGAGGATGGTACAACCTACCATGAGTGCGTACCGCTCGTACTAGCCACTGATGACCTACCCGATACGAATGATGAATTCGAGTACGACAGGCCCGACATTGATCCGATTGAAGCTCCCGTGATACAATGATTGATGTATTTCTTGTGAGTATAATTAGCTTGAACTCAACACATGTGAATACGAATTTGTTTGTACACTTGACTGATATATATATTGTTTGTACAATTCGCTTGAACTGAATACGAATTTCTATTATTTGCATAAATTTCGTTGTATAATTTGCATATTCATTAAAAATATATTACAAAAAATATTCTAATTAATTTGTCTACATTTGTTCGCAGGTATTGATGGACCAGGGACGCCATCCTTATGCATATCGGGCATCTCGCCCACCCGTGCCCCCCATGACCACGCCCACTGATTCGACGCCAGTATATACTGCGGCGTGGCCACACCACCCAGACGGGGCTTATAGACCATTGTTGTCGGGTATGGTGGCCGTGCCCACGTCAGATCACGGGCAGACCAGCACAGCTGGACCTTGCAGCTCTCCATTGTCAAAGCTGCCGACATTATCTCAGATAGGGTTCACCCAACCGGGTAACGCCTATCGATGGTGGGTGCGAGAGGGGATGGGGTCACAGGGTTATGCACCGTACTTTCCGTATACGTATAGTGGACCTATGACGTGTAACCCTGATAGTGAGACGCAGGATGGTAGATTTTCACTGTCACAGACCGGGGAGATGTAGATGCCGGCTGTGGGGTTCGGACAGATACCGGCACAGGCGGCGATGCAGGGCCAGATTTTGGGGCCGAGACAGATGCCAGCATCGGGGGCGAGTCAGGGCCCGGGGCATGTAGAGAGCCAGATGCCGTTACCTGGTGAGAGCCAGATGCCGCTTTCCGGTGAGAGTCAGATGCCGCTTTCCGGTGAGAGTCAGATGCCAGATGTGGGGGGGAGCCAGACTACCCATGAGGAGGACGTTGCGATGTTGGGTACCGATCAGTTGGCCCCCGGCAGCCCCCAGGGTATGGATTCAGATGATGATCAGCATCCTCCACCAGCCGGAGAGGTTGGCGAGGAGGTTGCAGGCGACCCAGCGACGCAGCACATAGGGACTGGGCAGATTCGGTTGATGGGTAAGTACATATGTAGACATCCTTAAAACTCATATTATGTTACCAAAATATTTTTTTTGGTTTGGAAAAAAATAACTATTTGATTACATTTTGTTTATATATGTGTGTGTGTGTTATTTAGTGTTAACCAATTAAATTAATGTTGAATATATTTTTCATTAGGGTACAACCCAGACGGGACCATTTATTATGAGGTGATTGACGACCCAGCGAGAAACTGGGTGCTCCCGAGGGGGAAGAAGGTTGTATTGCAGTACAATGCTGCTATACAACCTGTAGGACGAGCCTGCAATCGTTTTCGGCGGGCAGTGGGCAAG
This sequence comes from Alnus rubra, assembly GCA_028654335.1. Classification (NCBI taxonomy): domain Eukaryota; kingdom Viridiplantae; phylum Streptophyta; class Magnoliopsida; order Fagales; family Betulaceae; genus Alnus; species Alnus rubra. The sequence goes on from JAJPGS010000244.1 coordinate 107,053, forward strand.
ATGATCAGGAGGGGGTCCTACATACACATGCGGGACGAATGGGCGAGGGTAAATAGGCAGATTAAGCAGGCAATGTGGAACGCGCTGATGGTATGTTTATGAATATAATTTAATTATTTATTTGAATTAAACTTGAGCTTAATGTTTTTGTTGAAGTTTTTAAACCTATAATGCTTTGATTGAAATGTGCAGGAGGAGTTCTATCTACCTGTATCAGTAGACATGCGCAGGGCACAACAGGAGGCGTGGAATGATATTGGACGTAAGCACCGCTCGTTGAAGTCGAGGTTCAAAACCCAACTACAAATTGGAGACGGTGACACGCCCGAGAGTATCCGTGCGAGAATGCCGGAGAAATTTTTTGAGGAGTATGATGCAGAAGATGTAGAATTCCTGCTGATATATTGGTGCAGAGAGCATAAAATCGTATGTAGGCCAAAAAATTGTCAACTATTTTTTAATAACAGTTCATTTAATTTTAGTTTTAATTTAAGTGTGTCAATTGTTACATGTTTATTTTCATGTTCAATGCGTAGGCAACCTCTGAACGGATGAAGAGGTTGCGGGAGCGGAATGACCTACCCCATTGTGCGGGATCTAAAAGTTATGCCAGATTTAATCACGAGGAGGTAATTAAATATATATGTTTATGTTTTTAATATTTGTTGGTAATTGTTTTTCTTTTTCTTTTTCTTTAAACTATTTTTATTGCTATCTGTTTGTTATATATGTCAACTGCATGACGACAGACATGTACATCTGGCACGCCCCCCACTCGCGCCGCGTCGTTCGTGAAGACCCACACAAGGAAGGACGGCACTTTCGTGAACGACCGTACACGGGTCTTATGCGTATGCTACTGATTTAGTTTACTAATATTTTTAAATTATGTGTGATATGTCATTATTCAATATATGACTTTTTCATGTTGACGACGTACAAGAGAGGATGACGCAGAGTTTAGCCAGTGATCCAGCCGCCACGCAAAGCGTCTCCGCAGACACGGTGCGTTGGGCACCGAACGACGCTTACGAACAGGCGATTGGGAGGCCTGAGTATGCAGGGAGTGTTCGGCAGGTTGGGCCGAACGTCACACCTGTTCGAGGGACATGTTTCTCATATAGGCCTCGGTCACAGGGGGGGACCATCTCAGGGGACGTCTCGGGATTGGGCCGAACAATCTCGGAAGATGAAAGAGATGCAAGTGGAGCTACATGCTGAGCGAGCGAGGAATGACCGGTTGGAGCAGCGCGTGCAACAGTTCGACGGCATAGAGCAGCGCTTGCGACAGATGGAGGTCTTCATGTCCTCCATGGGAGTACCAGCACCATGTGTTGGTAATCAGTCTTCTCCTGCACACGTAGGTAGTACGTCGTCCGTTGGTAGTGCATCTGCATGTATGATTTATATTGTGTATAGGACAAAATTAATTTCAATTTGTTTTCATTACCCCTTTAATTTTGCAAGTAATATTATATACTTTAATTGTCTATATTATTTGCAGGTAATTCGACAACGGTTGGTACGTTGTCGCCTGTTGGACGACAGCTGAGCCAGCACTCCACTGTCGCTACACCTTCGCCCGCTACACCATTCATTGCGCAGCAATCGCCGGTGGGCGAGAACACGCCTGGGACGGTACCTCGTGATTCGCAGAGACGCCTTTCAGATTTGTAGATATTTTGTGTAATTATTTTTTGTTCGTAAATATTTGCTTGTTAACGAATATGTTATTAATTATTTGTTTGTGTAGTATGATTTCGTGTTGGTTTTGGGTAAAATAAATGTTGCGTTATTTGTGGTCGAAAATTACAAAATTCAAAAAATTCAAAAAAAAATTTAATTAACCCAAATAAATTTTAAAAAACAATAAAAAAATTATTTAAAAAAAAAAATCCAAATTCAGTTTTTTATTTAATTAAAATTTTTATTTAATTTTTTAATTGTATTTTTAATTAAATGAAAAATACAATTAAATAATTAAATAAAAATTTTAATTAAATAAAAAACTGAATTTGGATTTTTTTTTTTTATTAAAAACAGTTTGACACGTGTATTCCAATACGCGTGTCAAAATGTTTTTGACACGCGTATTGGAATACACGTGTCCAATTTGACACGTGTATTCCAATACCCGTGTCAAAACAGTTTGACACGCGTATTGGAATACATGTGTCAAATTGGACACGTGTATTCCAATACACGTGTCAAAAACAATTTGTGGCGCGTATTGGAATACACGTGTCCAATTTGACACGTGTATTCCAATACACGTGTCAAATTGTGCAGTTTGTGACATGCACATTTGACACGCGTAATACGCGTGTCAAACTGCACGTGTCTAAATATTTGACACGTGTACGACACTGTACACGTGTCAAACTGCACATGGCTATTTGCTGCTATTTTTGTAGTGACGTCTTGGTTTTACAGAGACTATCTCAAACTTTTTACTTTTTACTTTTTCATTTCATTTCTCAAGCACTTCTTGTCTTCCACCACACGATTGTGATTTTTTCTTTCTTTCTTTCTTTTTTAAGTTCCCATGTAAAGTCCCTAACGCTAGTAGAGTAGTAGTAGCTTGAGCCTATTTCGAACTTGTGTTTTTTTTTTTTCCCTACGTTTTGTACTTGTACGCAAAATTTTCTCAGTAACTTGTCTTACGTACAGACTTACAAGAAGAAAAAAGAAAAAAGAAAAAGAAAAAGGAAAAGGTGTTGGGCCAGTTTGGCTATTAGTATTAGAGAAGAGGTAAAGCCGTACATAGAGTCCATTAGCTCCAGCTAGAAATGAAAAGTTAATAAGATTTTTTTATTTATTTTTTATTTTTTATTCCAGTAGGGGCACATCCTTCCTGGCTTATGAATGCATCTGCCATTGCAGTGACGTGTTTTACAAACTTACAAGAAGACAAAAAAAAAATAAATAAATAAATAAAGAAAAAAAAAATGGAAAAGGGAAAAGGTGGTGGGGCAAAGTGGGCTATTAGTCTTAGAGAAGCGGTAAGGCGGTAGGGGCATTAACTCTAGCTAGCAATGAAAATTTAATAAGAATATATATTTTTTTTTTAATTCCAGTAGGGGCACATCCCTGCTGGCTTATGAATGCATCTGCCATTGCAGTGACGTGTTTTACAGACTTACAAGAAGACGAAAAAAAGAAAAAGAAAAAAGAAATGGAAAAAAGGAAAAGGTGGTGGGGCAAAGTGTGCTATTTGTATTAGAGAAGCGGTAAAGCGGTAGGGGCATTAACTCTAGCTAGCAATGAAAATTTAATTAGATATATATATATATATATAGAAAAATGTTAAAAATACTAATCCTAAGACACAACGGGGGACCCACTTTTAACTCCAGTAGTGGCCACGCTGGCCTATAAATGCATCCGCCACTGCTTCTTTCTCTTTTCATGTTGTCTTCTTTTCTTCATCTTTTTCTAAGAAAAAAAAACCAAGAAAAAAAAAACCAAAAAAGTTTTGAGAGGCTCTGCAACCGATTCGGAAAGCTTTTTTCCCTCTAAAATGTTTTCTTCTTTATCCTCTTCAATCCCTAGAAAAAGGACGATGTCAGACACTCTCCCAAATGAAGTTGTCGCCGAAATCCTCTCACGACTGCCAGTGAAGTCTGTCATCAAATTCAGGTGCGTTTCCAAGACATGGTGCTCTCTCATTTCTAGCCCCCATTTCATCGCCACCCACCTCAGCCGGGCTCTTTCCAACCACGAATACCCATCCAACCTTGTTTTCCACCATTTCGACTACCCACTCAAGAAAGACCGATCCGCTGCCATAGGCATCCATCGGCTTTCCCTTGATCCAGAAATGCAAGAGAGGAGTTTGGTCACTCAAGAATCTGATGTCAGAGGAGATCCAGCAGATTTCATCGAATTCCGTTGCTCGCGCGATTGTATGATGGTAATTGGTTCATCTAACGGCCTATTTTGTCTCACCAAAGGTTTTGATTCATACGTTCTCTGCAACCCTTGTATTCAAAAAGCCATATCCATTCCGCACCCTAATATTGGCCTTCGGGGATTGGAAACCCAGACTCATGGCTTTGGGTATTGCCCCAAGACCGACGATTACAAAGTGGTGAGGATTGTACATGCCGAAGGCACCACTCATTCTCTGGTTGAGATTTATACGCTTCGAACCGGCGCATGGCGCTCTTTTATGGCCCTCGGTCCTCCCTACTACTTTAGAGAACCCTTCGGCTCACCCTCGTTACGTAATATTTTCTTTAATGGGGCAGTCCACTGGCCAGCTCGCACTCCAGAGCACCAGCGCCCGTTTCACCACCTGATCGTGTCGTTCGATATAGAGGATGAGGTGTCTCGTGAAATGGCTATGCCAAAGAGTTTACAAGGCGAGGAAACCTTCGAGCTTTTTATGGCGGTAGTTGATGGGTTGCTTGCTCTTATCCCCTACGGGGACGATCAGGATGTGCCCGTTTGGGTGATGAAAGAGTATGGAAGAGCGGAATCTTGGACTAAGCAGTTCGATATTAAGTTTGAGTATGGATCATATGGTCCGATAGGCTTTACAAAGAACGGTGAAGTTCTAGTGGAACATGAGGGAGATTTGTGTTCTTACGAACGTAATAGCGAACAATCCTGGTATCTTCACGTTTATGATATAAGTGACTGGCTTTATTTCGATACTTATGTGGAGTCCCTTGCTCTACTGAATGTAGCAGATGGAGTTTTGGGAGTGCAAGCGACTTCGTATTGTGTTAGCAAGATCAAGGCGAAAGAAAAGAAGTGAAAAAGGAAGATACGGATGTAAGCTTATGCGAAAATCAACTACAAATTGGCCCATTTTCATTCTGGTGTTTTCCATTCTGCATTCTCTCACGTGGGCTAACTGTCTTTCCAGGTTGGGACAGTGATTCAGTTGCGAGCAAGCAGGAAAAGGTAAAATATCAATAATCGTTTGTTAATCTCTCTTTCTTTTACTTTTTCAATGACTGGGTCATGTAATTCATAAATGTAGAAAAAATAAAAGAAAATGTTTTTATGTTTGTGGTTGGTCAAATGACAAGATTCAGAACATCTAATTGTTCTGGAACTTGGAAGAAAATGAAAGGGACAGGTATGCTCAAGCTTAGAGTGTCATGTGTGTATATCCCCATATAAGAAAGAAAAAGAGAAGAAAAGAGAGAAAAAAAAACTTCCAGTAGCAGAGCATTTGAAGTTTAGCTGCACTTAGTTCACGCTACAGCTACCTGTCTAAAGAGAAAACTTAGATTGCCTCACAACAAGTCTTAAGAAACTAATGGCAAAAATACTCTTAACCCCCTCGAACATACATTCTAGTTGAAACATTAGTTACACCATCCATTAGCATCTGGATATAGACGGATATAGTGATATAGTGATATAAACTAATGGCTCTATATAGTGATATAGACGGATCCCCTGTGTCACACGATTAGTTCTAGACAATCATCTACTTGCTCACCTTGCATCTTTCATTGTGAAAACAAGAGTCCTCTGCTATTGATGCACGGTAACCTATCATTTTGTTTTGCAAACATATAATGAAGCTGAAAGATTAGAGCAATCTTATTACATTGTCGTCTAGGAAAAGAACTAAAGCAGTCTAGTTGCAACACTTGGGATCATTCCTCGTAAGCAAATTGTAGATGGGTATTCATAAGCAAGTACTGTGATTCGACGCATGGTAGCTAATATAGTGCAGTAGGTAACTCATAAGACAGTTTCTGAAGGGGTACTTCTCTATTGGAGAAGTTCATGTGAATCATGTACTTAGGAAACTGCGGATGACCCTTTCTGCAACCGTGGTATTCATAAGTTTTGCAACCGACATTATAAAATTCTGGATACAATATCTCCAACCTTTTTCTTTATTGGTGCTATGTATCTTGTTTCTGTCATAAAAGCTGCTACAATTTCAAATTTTATTTTAAAAGTGGGAATTGACCCAATTCGAACTATTTTTCCAAGTTAAACCTCTTTATATAGATGAAGCCTTGATGTCCTTGTTAACTGGAATTTCTGTTAAGTGTAAACTGTTTCCTTTGTCTATTTCGCAGGAGGTTTTACTGATCCAGTCCCAAGTCAAATCATGCCTGGTGGCAGTAGTTCAAAATGACTTGAAAAAGAGTATAATCATGTACTGCTCGTACTACAATTATGAATTATTGGATAGTTTGATAGTTGGAAGGGCTTTTAATGGGTAGTAATTAAACTGCTATGCATAATTTTTTATTTTTAAACCTGAATTAAAAATATATATATATATATATTTATACTTTGTACCACGGGCAACAATCTATAAGGCGAGGTCCAATTAATCCACCGAAAAAGTAATGATAAAAATATATTTAAATTCATTTTGAGGGGCGATTTAATGAAAAACTAAACAAAAGAAATTTAAAAAGTATAATAAAAATATAGAACATAATTCCAATTGATAACCAACTACTTCCATTATAAACAAAATAAAATTTTAAATGAGTAATGTTATAAGAAGGATTAAACTCCTTCCAAATGTCATGTGTTTTTAAAATTATCATTGAATTAAAATTTAACAATAATTTCAAATTCAATGATTACTTTAAAAGTTACATTGCATTTAAAATTGTCAAGCTGTGTAGTAAATAGCTTGGAATCCACAAAGACAGCGTCATTATCTTTAGAAATGAGTGTAAAACAAAATGAGAAATGCTAGGTGTACTAAATTTTTTACCAAGAGATGGGTACCAAATGATGTGGAGCTTATTCATTGGAGATGATCAAAATAATTAATAAAAAGAAATAATACAAGTACTAATGAATAAGTTCCACATCATTTGGTACCCATCTTTTGGTAAAAAAATTTGGTACCCCTATCATTTCTCAAACAAAATAAATAATATGAGTAAATTCTTTAAAATTTTGAAACTAAACGTGATTCAATATAATCTTAATTAAAGAATTAATATCTTTTTATTTCAGGCGAAGTATAAAGTCAAGATAAAATATAGTTTTAATCAAAATATTTTAATTTAATTTATGATGATTATATCTCTAAATTCTAAGTAATCTAATAAATAGTAATAATCCACATCCTCCGAGTGTTGTTGCAAATATTTTTTTTGAAGAATGCTTGTTACCAATTTTTATACAATTTAAAATAAATTGATGAAATTTATATATGGTGGATCCACGTGCATAGAATCTTCTTAAATTGGGTAAAAATTATACATTTGAGTTGGAAAAAAAAATAAAAATACATTTATATAGAAAGTTGAAATCCAAATGTAAAACTGGAAAAGTGAAAGAATTGTCAATGTCGAGGTCTGAAGGTTGTATGGGACATGGGGAAAGCATATGGAAAAGTGCTAAATTTATCATCGCTTACCCAATAAAAGACGCTACTATAATTATTTCTATCGTCCTTTTTACGTTGGAAATGAAAATATCAAATAAAAAAACGCAATTATATAGAAAGTCGAGATGACAGGCGCGTAAAACCATGTTGAAAACTGCGAAGATTTTTTTAAAAAATTTATCATCTCTTACCAAAAAAAAAAAAAGGACGCTTGTATAATCATTTTTATTATCCTTTTTTTTTACGTTGGAAATGAAAAAGACCTAAAAAAATTTAATTATATGGAAAGTCGAAATGACAAGCGTGTAAAAGTAAAACCATGTTGGTAACTGAGAAGAGGAGGGATGTATACGTGGATACCGACAGTTATTTGAAATATATTTATATTCGTATATCTACAAAGACAGCGTCATTTTTATCCTTATAAATGAATGTAAAACAAAATAAATAATATGAATAAACTCTTTAAAATTTTACAACTTAGCATAATTCAATATAATTCTAAACATATTTCTTTATTTAGAGTAAATTATAGAGTTAAATAAAATATAATTCTAATCACTTTTTTTAATTTAAAATGATTCAATATCATTAAATTTATAAATTCTAAATAATTAAATCTTTATTAAAAACAATACCATTTTAATCAAATCTCCGACTTCATATTAATTTACATATACTCTGGCATTTATAACCCTAAAAGAGATAAAAGAAATCCACGGCCTACAAGGAAATTAAGAGAAACAACAATAACTGGGCTCAAGGAAATTAAAAAGAATTCAAACTCATTTATATAGCTACTTGAAATGACAGGCGTTGGTTGTAAAAGTGGGACAAGAAAAGAGGTCTTGTCATTCTTCACTCAATTCTGCTACTAACATCGAACTGCCAAGGAATTTTTATTTTTTATTTTTTTATTTTTTTCTTTGAAGAGCGTGCGACGGGCGTGCTGCGTGGATAGACGAAAACCGTGGGAGGAATTCGGGAAAAACCGTGGGCGGTGATGGACTCAAATAGCTTTTTTTAAAGAAAAAGAAAAAGCTCCTCTCTCTCTCAAAAGTTTTCTTTCTTCATTTTCTCTTCGGACTTCGGTCCCCGGAGAAAGGAGCACGATGTCAAACAGTCTCCCAAATGAAGTTATCGCCGAAATCCTATCACGATTGCCCGTGAAGTCGGTGATCAGATTCAGGTGCGTTTCCAAGACATGGTGCTCTCTCATCTCCAGCCCCTATTTCATCGCCACCCACCTCAGCCGCACTCTTTCCAACCCCCAATACCCATCCAACCTTGTGTTCCACCATTTCGACTACCCATTCAAGAAAGACCGATCCCCTGCCATCCGCATCCACCTGCTCTCTCTTGATGCAGAAGTACAAAATAGAAGTTTGGTCACTCAAGAATTTGATGTCAGTAACAGAAAAGATCCATCAGATTTCATAGCATCGCGTTGCTCGTACGATTGCATGGAAGTAATTGGTTCGTCTAACGGCCTATTTTGTCTCACCAGTGGTTTTGATTCATACGTTCTCTGCAACCCTTGTATTCAAAAAGCCATATCCATTCCGCACCCTAATATTGGCCCTCGGGGATTTGAATTCGAAACTCATGGCTTTGGGTACTGCCCCAAGACTGACGATTACAAAGTGGTGAGGATTGTATATGTCGAAGGCACCACTCATTCTCTGGTTGAGATTTATACGCTTCGAACTGGTGCATGGCGCTCTTTTATGGCCCCCGGTCCTCCCTACTACTTTAGAGAACCCATGGGCGGAGGCTCGTTACGTAATGTTTTCTTTAATGGGGCAGTCCACTGGCCAGCTTGCACTCCTGAGCACCCGCACCCGTTTCGCCATTTTATCATGTCGTTCGATATGGAGGATGAGGTGTTTCGTGAAATGGCTATGCCAAGGAGTTTACAAGGCGAGGAAACCTTCGAATTTTTTATGTCAGTAGTTGATGGGTTGCTTGCTGTTATCCCCTACAGGGACAATCAGGAGGATATGTCTGTGTGGGTGATGAAAGAGTATGGAACAGCGGAATCTTGGACTAAGCAGATCGACATTAAGTTTGAGTGTGGATCATATTCATGTGGTCCGATAGGCTTTACAAAGAACGGTGAAGTTCTACTAGAGGATCGGGAGGAAAATTTGTGTTCTTACGAACGTAATAGCGAACAATCCTGGTATCTTCACATTTATGATGTAAGTGACTGGCTTTATTTCGATTCTTATGTGGAGAGCCTTGCTCTACTGAATGTAGCAGATGGAGTTTTGGAAGTGCAAGCAACTTCGTCTCGTGTCAGTAAGCTCAAGGCGAAAGAAGAAGAGAAAAAGGAAGATACGGATGTAAGCTTATGCGAAAATCAATTTCTATGATAACCTACCTTTTATCTCATATTAATGATAACTACAAATTGGCCCATTTTCATTATGATGTTAGTGTTTCCATTCTGCATTCTCTCACGTGGGCTAGCTATCTTTCCAGGTTGAGACAGTGATTCAGTTGCGAGCAAGCAGGAACAATAATCGTTTGTTACTCCTATCAAAAATGTAGAAAAAATAAAAGAAAAATGTTTTTATGTTTGTGGTTGGTCAAATGGCAAGATTCACAACATCTAATTGTTCTGGAACTTGGAAGGAAATTAACAGAACTGGTATATATGCTCAAGCTTAGAGTGTGTCGTGTGTGTGTATCCCCCTACAAGAAAGAAAATGAGAGAAAAACTTCCAGTAGCAGAGCATTTGAAGTTTAGCTGCAATTAGTAGGGAATGCGAACTATTCTTTCCAAGTTAAACCTCTTTTATATAGATGAAGTGATGTAGGATGAGATAAGAATAAATTTGTTGTTATAGTTTATTTAGATTATTAGTTTTATTTGAATTTAATTATGGAGTTGGCCCAAAATTTTAAATTATTTGTAATTCAATAATAGGCTTAGTCAAAAAGTAAGTCACATTAGTTTAGGTTATTTGTTATTTAATAATGGGTTTGGCCCTTGATCAAAAGTTAGTCACATTAGGTTTAGGTTTAGGGTTTAATCTATGAGCTTATTTAAGCATAATATTTTATTGTAATAGACGGTTTATGATGAATTAAGAAAACAGTTTTGTTCCTAGCTATGAGGTGTGACTCCTCTCTTCTTTCTTGATATTGAGACGCTACTAAGATCAGTAAGACTTTAGTTTGTTTTATCAATTTCGTTAATTTGGTGAGACTCTGAATTATGATAGATTTATTTTAATTTTGAATTATCATAGATTTATTTTAATTTTATATTCTCATGTTTTTCCTTCCTGGATCATGAAGCCTTGATGTCCTTGTTAACTGGAATTTCTGTAAAAGGATAAACTATTTCCTTTGTCTTTTTCGCAGGAGGCTTTACTGATCGAGTCCCAAGTCAAATCATGCTTGGTGGTAGTAGTTCAAATGACTTGAAAAAGAGTATTATCATGTACTGCTCGTACTACAATTATTGGTTAGTTTGATGGTTGTTGGACTTGGAAGGGTTTTAATGGGTAGTAATTACAACTTTTATGCTTAATTGTCTATTGCCAACGCTTTCCTTCACTTGATGGAATCCTTGCAGAAAATACCTCAAGTTAAGTCGAAATAGTTATAAAGCAATAATAAAGTAGAAAATGATGCTACAATGAAAAAATGGGTTTTCTGGTATACCAGAGAGGAGAGTTCAGAAGATCACTTTAACTGAGATCACTTTAACTTTATAACGCATCATAAATTAATTAATTAATAATTAACTTAGAGTATTAATTAAGGTAACTTTTCCGTATTAAGGAAATAAGTTGGAGTTACTAGCTCCCCGATAAGAGGGCAATGCAGTGGAAGAACAAGATAATGCTAAAACATCATAACTTAGCGAATGATAAGATGATATCAAGTATCTCGATTTTAGTCCGGTAACCAAATCAAATCTTGAAATCTAGTCTAATGGTCTGGCACATCTTCAAATATAAAATATAACTAAGATTTGTAAAACACTATGGTGAATAACCAATTACCGTTAAGTAATTTTTCAGTTAGTAGAAATAGGTTAAAATGAATCTGTACTTTTGTGATTTAATGCAGTGCTATTGAAATCGCTTAGTTTTTCAATCTTTCTAGTCACACTTGTTGTGACGTTAGATTGTTATGTATATATAAGAAACTAGTTATATGATGAGCTAGATGCGCGCATATGTATGATTCTGCTCAATCGCTCGCCTATTTTCCTCTCTAATCCGTCTTTTTAATATCTAATTATTTTCGCATGATTTTTAATAATTTTAATGATATATGTGTATGGAAGTAATGGAATAGAAGGCATCAACTAAATCCGAAAAGTTGCAGCAAATTACTAGTGATCATATAAGTGTAATTTACCTGTAAAAATATTTTTCCTTAAGGAGGGAGGTTTAGGGCTCAAAAGGGGTGCCGATTGGAATCAGGACTCGATGTTAAACTATATTTGGAGTTTATTTACTAAGGCCGGGTCATTGTGGGTGGCCTGGATTGATTTGAATTGGCTAAAAGGTAGAAGTCTTTAGCAGGTTCGGATAAACAATCCTATTCTTGGAGCTGGAAGAAGCTTCTCAAGCTATTAGTAGTAATTTTCTCTGGCATAACCATTGGCACCCTGCAGGTTATTTGTTGGAGAGATATGGTTATCGTGTGACTTATAATTCTAGGCTCTCTAAGGATGCAAGACTCATCTATTATCAAGAATAATTACTGGTTTTAGCAATGGGCTAGATCAGATGATTTGGTTGTCATCCAGAGCTAGCTACATGAAATTACTTTTGGGAATTCTGATATGCCCCTTTGGAAGTCTAGTAAGGGCACTTACTCATGTGCTGACACTTGGGATAGTCTTAGGGAGAAGCTTCTGGAAGTTGCTTGTTGGAGGTTGGTTTGGTTCTCTATGGCTATTCCTAAACATTCTTTTCTTTGCTGGCTTGTATTTAGAGACGCTCTCACTACAAAACAGAAGCTGTCTTGTTAGGGTTTTAGTGGTAATTTGAACTGTCTTTTCTGCTATGGTTGCATTGAGTGCAGAAAGCATATTTTTTTTAGCTATAGCTTTAGCTGCAGGATTTGGAGGACTGTTATGAAGGCATGTGGTTTTGCTGATCCTCCTTGCTGTTGGGATGATGTTGTGAATTGGGGTCTTTCTCATTTCCATGGCAAGAGTCTGAAAGCCTGCGTAGTTCTGTTGTGTTTTGGCTCAGTGATGTACCATCTCTAGAAGCATCGTAATGACCTCCAGCATGGTAAAATACTGCATTCAGATTTTGGTCCAGGTTTTTTGGGATGTTAGAATAAGACTTCTAGCTAAAGGGAGGTTCAAGAGCTTATCTTCTTGTTTAGAGTTAGTGTATAAGTGGAATCTTCACTCCCTGTTGTAATCTGTTAGGTTTCTGTTTGGTAGTTGTCTGTTGTAATCTGCTAGCTTTGATGTAGTAGGTGTTTGCTATTTGGGGTTTTGCTTGTTGCTCCCCTGTGAGTTCCGTTTTTTGGACTCGGTCCAGATTTGTTTTTGGTGTGTTATTTGTTGGTGTTCTTGTTCTATAAAGTTTTGATTCATCTAAAAAAAAAAAAAAGAATCCTGTAAAAATAACTCAAAATTTGAAATTCGAATATAAATTATATTTATTTACAAGTCTTGTACATCAGGTGGTTTGCATGGTCAAATAATCGGATCAATATATATAATCAACATGTTAAACTTATAATCGGTAGTTATATATGATAAACACCACACATATAATGACACGTTGATTTGAGACAGAATTAAATTAAAATTTATAATAAATGTCATTATATGTTTTAAATTTTTTCTTTTACAGAAACATCATTTAATCTTTTAAATTTTCCTTTCATTATTTTTTTGGGATAATATTTTACCCTAGCTAATCAAAGATCTAACCCTCCTCCTCTCCTCTCTTCTTCAAATCTAGCTTCTTGGAAATTTTAATTCTACTCAAATATGAATTTATTATCTAATGCACATTTTTCAATCAAGCAAATAATTTAATTAGAAAATTAACATGTAACCAATATTCCAAGAAATCAATTCTACTTTGTCATACATAAAACAGTAATTTTAAGCAATCAAAAATTATGGAAGATTAATCCATAGTTTTTGCTAGATAATCCGGGATAGTCATTTCAATTCTCATTTGCTCAAATGACTGAATGTTGACTACCACAATATTGTTCATCCTTTAAATTTAGTGAAACTTCATCTTTCTGCTAACTGAAAATGATGCATATCTTCTAGAAAATAATGTACATCTTGGACTGTGGGTTATGTTCAAGCATGCTCTTTGGCATGAGGAATGGTGTATGTTAGCATAACATGCAGATATAGTAATTATAGGTACAACACTACTACTGGCCCCAAAGATGCTAGGAATAATCTATAATTTTGTAATTATTGTATTTCCTTTCTTTTTTGGCTTCATTCAATTATAAATAGACAATTTTATTGTAGAGTTCATTACGCATAAAAAATACAAGTTTTTTCTTCACAATTATTTTTTTGTTGTCTTTTTCTACATATATGTCATGGAATATTTGTTGCAATAATATGTTAACTATGGTTTTCAAATATTAAGGGAGTCTTGTAATATTATTTCAAGATTTCAAACATGAAAGAGCTATAAACAAACTTGATGCACTCATACTAGCTTCCTTCACTATCTTGTAGCTAGAAACTTCAATTTGATCTTGTTGAGTGTGATTGAAATACTTTTTGCATTAACCCTCTGCTCTGGTAACTCTGCACAACAGTGCAATGCCAACTCTATTATGGATGATATGCAATCCTTTGTAGAAGCATTATCACTTTTGATTGTCAACAAATTGGCATCAATGACTTTAGTTACTGAAAGGGCTGATGATTCCTCTACCCAACGCTTCAAGCTCATTTCTCCAACAAACATGTCATCAGTAGGTTTCTTTTTTGTGAAAGTTTCCATCAGCAAAATACCATTACTATAGACATCGCCACTTGTAGAAACAATTCCTTCCAACCCATATTCTATTTGGAACATAAAAAGTAATCATGAGAACAAAATTATGTATTGCACTATAGTGAATAATTTTATTTTATTTTTTAAGAAAAAAAAAATATAAAGTGCTAAAATGAATATTCTACCAAAAAGCTATAGTTATTAGTGTATGTATCAGTAGCATGATAGACATGCAATTTCTAGTTGTAGGCTAAAAATATCACCTGGTGCCATATATCCAATAATAGCAAGAGTCATGGTGCGCATCATAGAATCCCCATCACCTAATAGTTTGGCAATGCCAAAATTAGCGACATGTGCAACCATATCTTCATCTAATAAGATATTGGTGGGCTTCAAATCACAATGAACAATAGGTGTTGAATAGCCATAATGAAGGTATTCCAGTGTTGACGCGACATCGATCATTATATTTTGTCTTTGTAAGATACTCAAACAGTGGTATTGAGAATACAACCATTTCTCTAGGTTCCCATTAGGCATGTATTCCAATACAAAAGCTTTGAAGTCCATGTTACTACAACTACTGATGATTTTAAGAAGATTCCGATGACGAATATTGCGTAGTACCGCACACTCTGTATCAAAACTCTTGAAAGCCCCTTCTACAATCAAGTTAAAAAATTTTATTACAACAATCAATCAATCTGAGAGGGTCCCTTGGTATACTGATCCAAAGCTTCCTTTACCAACTAAATTGCTTACACTAAACCCTTATGTTGCTTGTAAAAGTTCTTGTTGGGAAATTCTTCTCCATGTTGCTAGTGGTAATGAGTTTTCTTCCCCTGGAATTTTCATATTCCTTTTTCGGCATCTTGTCCAGATTAACATAAGAGCAACTACAAGCACTATTGACCCAATCGTTGGTAATACATACTTTAGTATACGTGTTGCTTCAGTCTTTTTTGGTCGACCAACACTTTCTTTACAAGGGAGAATATACAGCCGGGGAGCACCACAAAGTCCATAATTTGACATGAATGATGTCGCAGAGAAGTGTACAAATGGTCCTCCTATAGGAACTTTTCCTTGTAGTCCATTGAAAGAGACATTTAGATATCTTAGGTGTGAAAGTGCTTTTAAGGACTCGGGAATCTCTCCAGATAGATTGTTACTGGAAAGATCCAAGAATTCCAAGTTGACCAAATCACCAAAAGATTCAGGAATTGAGCCTTGTAATCGATTGTCCGCCAAGGAGAGACTAGCTA
Organism: Alnus rubra; assembly: GCA_028654335.1. Classification (NCBI taxonomy): domain Eukaryota; kingdom Viridiplantae; phylum Streptophyta; class Magnoliopsida; order Fagales; family Betulaceae; genus Alnus; species Alnus rubra. The sequence continues at coordinate 122,625 of JAJPGS010000244.1, forward strand.
TATCTTTGAGACCACCAATTGTTGTTGGGATATGACCAGAGAGTTGATTTCTTGATAACTCTAATACTCTTAAGACCTTCAAATTTTCAATTTTGAATGAGAGAGGGCCACTTAGAGAGTTTGATGAGAGGTTGACCTCCAAGATATACGTAAGGCTCCACAAGCTCAATGAAATTGTAGACGTTAATCGATTAGAATCTAAGTAAAGAGCTCTTAGAGAAGTTAGATTATTCACGCAGGCAGGAATAGGTCCAGAAAGGTCATTAAGACTGAAAAGCATTTCATACAAGCTCTCCAAATGACAAAGTTCAGATGGAATGGGACTGCCCAATCTATTTTTTTCAAGTCTCAAAACTTGAAGCTTGTGCAATCTTCCCACAGTAGTTGGAATAGGTCCAACCAATTCATTGGTCCGTAGGGACAAAATCAGCAAGTTGCTTAAATTGCCTATATCTCTAGGAATGATGCCCTTAATATTGCAATTATCTATGTAAAGGTGTTGAAGAGAAGTAGAGAGATTTCCAATAGAATTGGGAAGGATGTCATTCATTAGATTATTTGACAAATCTAAAACTCTTAGATATGCCAAATTTGACAAAGATGAGAAAATGTTGAGCTTTGGAGTGGAAGAGTCAATGGTCAAGTTATTTCCTGCTAGGTTGAGCCACTTGAGGAGCAATAAATTACCAAGTGATTTTGGAATTAAGCCCGAGAATGAGTTGCCGTTCAGATCTAGTTCAGTAAGTTGTGAAGCATTGGAGATAGAGCTAGATATTGTTCCACTTAGTTTGTTTCCTTCAAGATAAAGATGCTGAAGATTTGGAAGAAATAAGCCTACATTTGATGGAAGATGGCCTATGAGGTTATTGAAAGGCATTGCAATTTCTCGTATTGTAGAGATATTGAATATCTCAAATGGAATTGGTCCAGTAAGGTTGTTGCCACCTATATTGAAGAACTCAAGGTTTTGTAGATTACCAATTTCTCTTGGTATTGCACCTGGCACAATATGAACAATCATGGATTATTATTTAAAAAAGGAAAACATTGTGCTTTAAATGAATCATACATTCAAGTGAACAGATGTCTAATAAACCAACCAAACTTTAAACTAAGAGCAAATTAATAAATAAGCCACTCTGCCCACTTTCCTCGTTTAAGAAGGGAATACCCAATAGGCTTAACTTGGTTAAATGGGTGTGGATTGAGGAAGCAATTAACATGCTTGGCAACTGCAAATAAATTGTGTAAGACCAACAATTATTAGTCAATGAGCCCTAGTATGTTTTTTCCTTCTCTGTTTATGTTTTTTATTTTTGGTTTTATATATATATATAACTCCTTAAGTATATGCATAGGCTTGTGATATGAATCCACATACACTAATAGAGTAACATGTTTTTGGAGTATTTATTCAAGTTAAAGGGTTTCTCATCAGACAAAAAAATTATTGAATGTCTTAATAAATGCAATTTTCTGCTAACTAAAAGTAGCAGCAATACTTTGTGATTAATATTTTCGGATATTTACAACAAGCCACATAGAGAGTTAATTATATTTGAGTTTTAAGAAAAATGAAAAACAAATGAGGAAACATATAAAGGAGATTACAACATCCGAAAATTAATAGGAAAAAGAGAAATGGGGATTTTGGAGACGACAAAGAGTTCCTCTCAACTGGGTTCGAGGAACTTCTTCTTCCAACCTAATCTATAAAAATGACATGTATCAATTATCATGTGAGAATCACATTTTTTTTTTTAATAGCATGTGAAATGCACATGCAATTTTAATAAAATTTCTTCAAATTTTATCTTTACTATTAAAAACCATGTTATTTTTACATGTTCAAATTGGACACATATCATTTTCACATGCCTCAATCCTCATATACGAATAGAGAACGTCATGTCCTACAATATTGATCCTTGAAACCAAAATATTTTGCATCAAACAAAATATATATATTTCTAGAAGGGATAAATAATTGCATTTTTTTTTTGGCTTACTAATTAATTTGACCAGCAATGGTTAGTCGTAGTTGATTTCGGTTTTCAGCTCAAGACACAGGGAATGCTAACATTATGAGTTTTTGTTTTTATTTTTTTTATTTTTTTATTTTTTTTTAAAAAAAAAGGAAAAAAAGGAAAGCAAAGGAGAGAGTCTAATTTTTGATTATGACATATCCTAAATAATTTTAAGGGTAAATTATTTAATTATGCTCACAACTTTTTCACTTAACATTCCTACATTTTCATGCTGACCATAAGAGTTAATCAATCCAATTTAAGAACATAATTTATATCTTTACATTATTGTGTTGCATAGTCAAATAATGCTAGTTAGCAGATTTATGCGCTATTAGAGAAAAATTGATTTGTCGGTTAAAATTCTCTCCTTTTGTCTTTTGTTTTACCTTCTCAAAACAAAGGGTTAATTACATTTTCTCCCCTTAATTAAACTACCATCCGATTTGCACTTACATCCTCATATTATGACTCATTGCATTTCACCCCCTTAAACCACCACTATGTTTGTACTTACATCCCTAAATTAGGGCTCATTGCATTTCACTCCCATAAACTACCACTTTATTACGAGTAAGTCAATAAGTCCAATTTGGGCATTAAAATTGACAAAATCCATGGCACATGACACCTCATCCATATAATCAATCAACTAAAACAGGACTAAACATACCTCCAAAGTTGTTATAGCCAAGGTGTAATTCAGCAAGCATGGTTACGTTCCCAATTTCTGAAGGTACCCTTCCTGTGAAATTATTAGGCCCCAACAATAAAACTAGCAGTTGTTTGCACTTGAATAAAGTGGATGGGATAGTCCCTGTAAAACAGTTATCAATTTCGAAACAAATATTAAAATTTGCTAAGTGGCTAATGACTAAAAAAGAACACTAAACATGCCTCCGCAGTTTTTGTCAAGGTATAACTTTGTGGGCATAGTTAAGTTTTCAATTTCTTGAGGTGCTCTTCTTATGAACCCATTTATCAAAAAAGATAAAATTTGCAGTTGATTGCACTTAACCAAAGTGGGGACTCATTGGAAGGATCATAAGAAATACGAGCCTTTAAGGCAAAAAACAAAAAGCATACGAGTCCATTGTAATGTTGGGAAGTATTGCATTTAGGTAATTAAGGTTGCCATGTTTTAGTAAAGGTTTTTGTGGTGGATTTTTGTCTTTTGTTTATTTTTTATTTTTTTGGTTGTAAGAAAAAATGAAAATGGTTGTTAAAAAGTAATTGATATGATATAAAAAGAGATTAATGTGATATAAAAAGTGTAATATTTTAAAGTTCACTTTTTTAGAAAAAAAAAAAAAAAAAATTATTTAGAGTGATTGCCACACAAAGGAGAAATAGGAAACAAGTTATGTCCAATGTTTGTTGGAGGCACTGAGTTTTACTATTGTGAGTGCCAATAAGACTAAGATATAAAATGATCATAGCACCCGAAAATTAAAAGAAAGGAGAAACCATAGCTATTCTTGGTTTTGTGATCTATTTGGATCAATGAATAAGGAATTTGATGAGGTATGATTTTGTAACAAATAAGTTGAGTCAATGAAATCATCCATATAATCAATCATTTAAAGTAGGACTAAACATACGTACCTTTAAAGTTGTTATTGAAAAGATATAACTCTGTGAGCTTGATTAAGTTTCCAATTTCTGGTGGTACACTTCCAGTAAAATTATTATTTGCCAATGATAAATATTCCAGTCGTTTGCACTTGAACAAGGTCAATGGCAGTTGGCCGAAAAATTGATTATGAGATAGTCGAAGCCAATACAAGTTGTGAAGGTTATCAAACGTATCCATAGGGAGTGGACCAGAAAGCCTATTACCACTTAGGTCAATGGCTTGCAGTGAAGATATGTTGGAAATAATAGAGGGCATCATACCAGAAAGCATGTTATTGCTGAGATCTATTCCTTGCAAGCTGTTTATGTTGAAGATGGAGGATGGAATAGAGCCTGAAAGTTGGTTATAACTAAGATAGAGTATTTGCAACCGGTAAAGATGAGCCAACTCATTGGGTAGAGAGCCATGAAAACTATTGTTTTGGATGCTTAGACTAACAAGAAATGAAAGGTTTCCCACATGTGGAGGAATAGTGCCTACAAGGCTCATATAAGAAAGATTCAATGCGATGACTCGACGATGACGGAAACCACAAGTGATACCAATCCAATTACAAACAGAGGCGTTGGTGGACCAGTTGTGTGTCAAAACATTGTGAGGATCATAAGAAATTTGAGCCTTTAAAGCAAGAAGAGCATATTGATCTGTGGTAGTGTTGGGAGAAGTTGCAACAACCAGGCTTGCCAGGTGAAATTGTACCGTAAGCAGTGCCACGAAAAGGGAAAATATTAAACGAATTCTCTCCATAGGTAGTGTATGCTGGGGATTAATGCGAATTAGTGGGAGTTCAAGTGAGACTCATATATAAGGAGATTGCAGCGTAAAAAAAAAAAAAAAAAAAAAAAAAAAAGCTTTTGGGAAAAAGAAGGTGAGATGGTTAATTGGGCGTTGACGTCATTGACTACCAGAAGTTTCCGACAGACAACAAAGCAAACAGTTTCATCAAGTAACCAATGAATTTCCTGGTACATGCAGATTAGGTCCAAGTCCTGTAAATCACCATCCTCATCATGACTTTCCTACTCCCACCTTTATAGCCGTGATGAAGACATTCCAAGTCAATGTCAACGAACATTAAGAAAATTGGCGTGAGAATACAACCAATTTTCCAAAATCCCAGATGACTTTGACAGGCCTGTCATCAAGGACGTTCTGATGGATTTATGAGATGGCATATTTTCCATTCCATGAAGAACAAAATATTTTCTAATGTTTAAAAATGAATTCAACAAAAAGGTGGTGTAGACTTAATTACTTTCAGCCAAGAGTTTTTCAATACCAGAGTCACGAACATGTGCAAACATATACGTCTTCATCTGGCTTTAGAATGCCGTGCGCCAGAGTGTAGAAATAGGCAGATGGAGATATTCAAATGCGATGTTAATTTCAAGGACATTTGGAAAATTGTAGTGAGAATACGTACAAACTAACACATTTTGAATATTTCTTGGCCTTCTTCTTTCAAACTACCGATTGGTCCTTAACGACGTTGCAAATTTGAAAGCCTTGACTGCAACAGCTAGCCGTTCTATCTAGACTCTAGTACTGGGTATACAATTAATGCCAAAACTCCCAATATGAGTTGCTTGCTATCAAAGCTTCTTCTATGTTGTGCCCCATGTAAAGGAGATTGAACTTGAGCTGACCAAGATATTTACTTTAATTTTCTGCTTTACCCTCATATATATGAATAATAGAGAGAATATATTGCAATGAGTCTATATTAAAATATTAATTAAATTATTAAATTATTTATTTCTATTGGTTTAAGATTTTAGAATAAATTGTGACTCGATGTTAAATTCCATCAACAAGATTCTAGACTCTCTTGCACAAAATTTTCAAGTATCAACGATTGAGTTCCCTGTTTGATAAAATCGTTTCCCTTAATTTTGTTAAACGTTCGGACTTAATTACTCCACCAAACGATTCCGTGGACCTGGGTGTAGAAATAGACATGATGGAGATATTCCATCTATTTGCAAAAACCTTGATTTCATCTAGCTATATATACTCAGGGTAGAAATAGACATGAATGGAGATATTCCAAATGCAATGTGAATGGTCATGATGTTCAATCTTTGAAGGAAATATAGAAAGCTGTACGTTGTGAGAACACTACACCACTTCTAACACTGCCGTTGTCCTCTTGCACTGATGGTCTAAATTCAGGACTGGATGATTTTTACAAGATTCTCTCTACCATGTTGACGAGGGTATGTCTTACTTAGGTTTGTGGGTGGTCATTGATGTTGCCAATTTGAAGACCTTAATTTGTATACCATGCCAAAACTCCCAACATCAATCAAGTTTGTTTTGTCCAAATTGTCTGTTACTTTTGTTAAATCACAATTTTTCTTAAAAGCTTAAATTGATAGTCCCTCAGACGTGTAGGCTTAAACTCTATTTTAATAGATGAGACCTAACATATAAAATATTTATTTGAATTGGGATACTAAATAACTGAGACAAGATTCGAACTGTTATGAAAATAGAATTCTACGCGGAGCAGATATTAACATTAGAATATATAATATGGTAGAATATTTTCCTTATGTTAGAATATATGTTATGATTTGATACTTAAGTTTGATTATCATAATTAAGATTGATTGTAATTGATGGTAATCAAATCAAATAATTTGATTATCAGACTTATTTTTATTTCCACCTCTACAATTGTAACATTTTCTATTTAAGTGTGATGAAATAATGAAAATGTATGCAAAAAATTAATCTTAAACCTTGTGTTTGATAAGGTTTAGGTTGCCTTTAATGAATTTAAAGAATCTAGGTTCCCTCAAAACCTAATAAATTATCCCGTTACGTGTTTGTGAAATCATTCACATAACACGAATTAAAGATCTTTAGTTCTGATGCCATGTTAAATCATCATTTGTCTTAAAAGGTAAGCTTATAGAAATCAATTCTACTTTGTCATGATACAAAAAACAGTAATCTTAAGTAATCAAAATTATGGAAGCTTAATCATTTTGCTAGATAATCAGGCCAGGGGTCGAAGAGGGTAAAACTTAGTCCTTTCAATTCTCATTTGCTCAAATGACTAATGCTGACTACCGCATTATCCATCTTTATTGACAGCCAAGCTTATATTAAAAAGCAAAGTAAAAATACTCCCACGCCAAAAACAAAAAATAAAAAATAAAAAAAGTCCAGAAAAACAAAGAATAGAAAAAGTAAAAAGCTTGAAAGATGTACAAAGTTGCATCTTATTCGTTATACCATCATAAAAAGTTTTAGCTTTTTTTTCTTTTTTTTTCTTTAATGTAAGATATAATAAAATAAATAGTTTTCATGAACTAGCTTTTATAATTTGTTTTACATTACCACCAAATCAAGCTGGGTTTTAGAAGTATTTGTTTTTCTCAAAGTGAGACGTGCTATGAAAAAGTCTCTCTTGATTAACGTTTGGTAAATCTCTCAAAATTCAAGAAAGTAAAAACTTCTCCAGTTACATTTCCGAGGAATTAAGAATTTTTACAATTTTTTTAAAATTTGAGATTCATGTCATTTTTTACATTGAAAAGTATGAAAAATACTATATATTAAAGATATTACATGTTATTGAAGCAGCCAAAAAAAAAAAAAAATCATTCCAAAAATACTTTTTTTTTTTTTTTTTTTTATTAAACCAAAACACAGTTTTTTGCTCAAAGCTTTTATACGACATAAAATGTAAGAATTTGATAAAAATATACACAATTCTCATTGTTAACATGTCACGTTCTCAATATGTAGAATTTTTCATATTGTTCGATGTAAAAAACGACCTAAATTCTTTAAAGTTTGAGAATCTCAAAATTTAAAGAAATTGTAGAGAATCCTAATCTTTTTTAAGGGCCAAACGATGGGATAATTGCACCATTGACCCTTGGAGTTTGCTTAAATTACAAATCACTCACTGTGTTTCAAAAAGTTTATGGAGGATCATTGTGATAAACTATAATTACAAATTAGTTCATGAACACGTATTCCATTCACCAAGTTAACAGATTCCATTAGTCTGCCACGTCACACATAATAGGAAGTCGACACATGTCCATTACAATAATAATATATAAAATCTAATAAAAATATAAATAAATAAAACAAAAATATTTGTATTCTTTTTTTAAAAAATAATAATAAAATAAAAATATTTAAGGGGTCGCTGCCCCAGTGGCTGGGGGTGGCCGCTCGCCACCCTCGGTCGTGGCCACCCCCGACCACCTATAGGGTGACGCGTGGCCACCCCCAAATTTGGGCAATCACCCCTTCAGTATTTTTTATTTTATATATATATATATATTTGTTTTATTTATTCATATTGTTATTATATTTTATATTTTTTTTTATTGTAATAGACACATGTCGACTTTCTATTGGATGTGACATGGCTGACTAATATAATATGTTAACTTGGTGGACTTGGTGGATGGAAAACATGTTCAGGGATTAATTTGTAATTATAGTTTACCACAAGGATCCTCTATAAACTTTTTTAATCACAGGAAGTTTAGGCTAACCCGAAAAATCAATGGTATAATTATCCCATTTAAAAAAAAAAAAAAAAAAGATAAATGAAAAATCAGTCCACGTGATTATCTTAAATTACAAATCGCTCAACGGGTGACTGTCCAACCTAATGTTTCGCCACTTTTACAATCATACCCTTAAAATTTTAAAAACTATAATGCTTAGTTCCAATGTTTAAAAATTTTGTATTGTCAACACTACCGTTAAGGTTTACGGTCAAATGATATGGTAAACAAGTGAAATGTCACTTATACCCCTAAAAAAATTTATAAAATACAATTTTACCCTTAATTAACAAATAATTTTAAACTAAAACTCGTTGGAATCAAACTTGGCCACTGAGAGAGAAAAAAATTGCGGGGGGTGGCGCGTGGGTCAAGTTCGTTAAAGAAAGAAAAAAAAAACAGGGAAGGGGCGGGGGGAGGATTCTCACTGAGAGAAGGAGCCCATTGGAGGAGGGGAGAGAGAGACGAGCTCTAGAAGATGAAGGGACGCTCGCTTGTCTCAGTAGACGAAGGGGCGCTCTTGGGAAAGGGAGACTATGATTCTGTAGTTCGATGGGTTGAGGGCTAGTATTCTGATGTAGCTCTTTAGCCCTTGCTCTCTAGCTCCATAATCTGGGAAATTGCAGATTGGGTTGAAGGATGGTTTACTTCTGAGCAAGCGAAATTTTGGATTTTGCCATTGTCTGTTCAAACATAAATTCGTGAAGATGATCCTTCTCCTAGTAATAATCAGATGACATTTTATCTTTTACCTATAACTATTCTTGTTACGGATTTCTTAAAGGGCAGGATCTTGATGGTGTGCTTCCACCTTCCCTGGTGAAGCTACCCTACCTAAAGACGATGTAAGAAGTCACCAACAATTTGTTCCTGAAAATTGATTTAAGCTTCTAATCTAACAGCCCACTTTCTTCTTGCTTGTAGTGACCTCACTCGAAACTACCTCGCTGGTACAATACCACCCGAATGGGGTTCTACAAAGTTGGAATACCTGTAAGTTACTTCTTGAACGTAAAATCACTACTTATTCTAAAAAGAGTCAGCTCATAGAAATGGGTTAGTTTAATCCTTTAATTTATATTTTAACGCTCTCTCCTCACATGTGAAGCCAAACTCTCATTTAATTAATGAGGTTCAACATGTGAAATATCTAATTAAAATAAGAAGTGATTGGAAACAAAGTTCGAATTCAGGACGTTTAACTCTAATACCATTTTAAAACACTGAATCATGTCTTAGGTTGGCTAGTGAATGCTCTTTCTTATTGCATTAAGCTGATCCATTGCAGGTCCATTACTGTAAACAAGTTATCAGGACAAATCCCAAACTACCTGGGAAACATTACCACTCTTATATACATATATGTATGCTCGTATTGTATCTTTCATGCTCACCCTTTTTCTAAACTTTGATTTGCTTTAGCTGAGCTTTATTATTGACGAATATTTTCAGGAACATAGAGAACAATCTGTTTTCTGGAATTATTCCCCCTGAGCTTGGGAATTTGGTTAACCTGGAGAATCTGTCAGTGTTCTTTTTCAATCTTTCTATTCATTTTCAAATCATATTTGATTATTCTTTTCTTAATTATCCACTAAGTTGAACTAGTCTGAACACCCCATTTGATGACTGCAGTATTCTTAGTGCTAACAATCTCACTGGAGAGTTGCCAAAAGCTCTCACTAATCTAACCAAATTAATGGAACTGTAAGTGGTTACTACCCATTTCTATACTTACAGTAATTTTATACATTTACTCGAAAAACTTCAGCTTTCTATGTTATTCAGTCTTATTTTCAATTTGGCTATATGCAGTAGGATTAGCAGTAACAACTTCACTGGAAGAATACCTGACTTCTTTCAAAGTTGGAAACAACTTCATAAATTGTACGTGTTCTATTTTTTTTTCCCGATAATGTTAAAATCTCTTCTAGTAGAACATTCAGGTTCTAACCCATTATAATTTTGTTTTTAACAGAGAGATTCAAGCTAGTGGTCTTGAGGGGCCCATTCCTTCTAGCATTTCTATCCTGAGTAGTTTAACGAGCTGTAAGTTCTGCCTTCGAAATACACTTGGGTTGCATAATCTATTTCGCATCTTCATGTGATACTCAAATTAACAAGACTTGTTGCTTACGACACTAACAGTTATTAATAATGCAATTTAGTGCAGAAGGATTAGTGACTTACTTGGTGACGACCCACCCACTAAACACCGGCGCCTTTGCTCCACAGCGTTGACAGCATCAACCACCGGCGACCCATGGATTTTTGGGTCTCCGACCACTCGACTGGAGCTCTTTCTCTCTCACTCAATCAATCTCTCTCACGGTCTCTATCTCTCCGTGTGCCTGACAGTATGCAGAAGAAAGGAGAATGAAGAAATGGGGAGAGGAGAGATTCGGCCGAGTGGGGTGTGCAGAACAGAGGAAAGAGGAAGAAAAGAGAAGGAAGGAGAAGAAAGGAAGGGGAAGAGAGTGTGAGTGGAGAATAGAGAGAAGAGAGGAAAAGAAAAGAAAGTGGGAGAGGAAGAGTGACGTGTTGGTGTGTGTGTGGTGTGGGGCTGAAAAGTGAGGGAGAAAACAAGGTTATCTTCTCCATCCAGCCACAGGCTTACATGTGGCAATAGTGGGATATCCTTTATTTTTAAAGCCCTAACTCCTACAAATTACGGTAGCTCCCCATAACATATTAATTCTTTCATTTGTTAATTAATATTTAATTCACAATATTAAGCTTACACTTATAATTAATTATTTACTATACCAGGGTTAGTTAATAATATTAATTAACATCATATAAATATAACTTAGAATTTATTATTAGTCTCATCTACTTAATAAATATAATTTATTAATTGTAAAATTTCCTATTTATTTTCTCGGTCTTTACAAATATCACTTGTTTCTTTTATATATTTTCATCACAAGTCCATGTGAATTCACTAAGTATCCCCTCCTTAGTTCAAAACTTATAATTCAAACTATGACTTAGGGTGAATCATACCTAGTCCTCCATACCTTTTACTTTATTTTATCTTTAGTGCCTCAAACTCTTAGTCATTTTCCACATATACAAGCATGCATTTTACTCAAAACACATATGCAAGTATGCACTTTACTCGAAACCATTGAGTAAAAGTGGTATGACAAACAATTATACATGGGTTTACACGAACAAATAAGGAAATCGCTCCTGCATTTGTTGTTCAAGCATCCATGTGGCTTCTTCAACACCATGATTTCACCACAGAATTTTCTCACACTTGATAGTTTTAGTCTCAATTTGGTGTTTCTTGCGATCCAACACTTGCATGGGTAACTCTTCATAAGTCAATTTTGGTTGAATATCAAGAGGCTCATCACATGTGAGGGATCATGAACACATTTTCACCACTGAGGCACATGGAATTCATCATGAATGTCCGCCAAACTAGGTGGCATCACGACCTTGTACGCTATAGGGCTCAAGCTGTATGATAGATCATCTTGTTATCATAATCCTTCAGTACCTTGAACCCTCAATGTAGCCTCATATTTAAGTCTATTCGTAAAAAGACTCGGGTGAACAGCGTGGATTTCACACACTTCACCATAGAAGTAACTCAGGGCTTGACTCAAACATAAGCCAAATATGCTAGTGTATCCTCTCAGACACTTTTATTTCGTAGTCATTTATTAAAATAAGATATTTTAAAATTATCAACTTTATTATTTTCATTATGTTGCTCCTCCGCAACCTATCCGGACACCAACATGCAATTTCAGATTTTATTGAATTTTTAAATGTTCTTTTACTATTATTTTAGTTACTTGTTTAATCTATTTCGCATTAATATCTTATTATCTTAACTTGTATCTATTGGTTGAATTCCTAAGGAAACGTCTTTCGCCATTTGACTAGCTGTCTCGGTTAATGGTTGTCTCTTCGCTATGGTGTCTTCCTGTAGGTGACCTACTATACATGATTAACCTTTTTTCTTTTCAAAAAAGAAAAAGAAAAAGAAAAAAGAGGAAATGGGATTAGATTCTTTTCTTTTTCCTTCAGCCTTACCCGCCGCCCCTCTTCCATTTTCTTCTTCTTCAACGCCACCCTGTCATGCCGCCCCCTCTTCTTGTAAATCTTGGTTTTGTTTGTTTCTGGCTTCTGGGCATCCAATAATCCTGGGTGTTACGGAATTGGGTTTTTTTTTTTTTTTTTCGATTTGTAAGACGAAGTTGATGTTGGTTGTCAAGAACAGAGCGCTTTTTAATATCGAGGGTTGCTAGACAGATATTTTAGAATTTGTGTTGCATTTGGAGGAAAATTTGGTACGTGATTCAGTTGTCGGTGAAAATGGAGGCAGCGGTGGTGGAGCAGGGAAGAGACAGAGTTGGCCATGTTAAGAGGGTTAGGTATGTGAAGAAGGGTATTGCGAAGAGAAAATGCTGCCGGAGAGTTCAACGGCCAGTGCTGCAGGAGCTTTTTCTTTTGTGCCTAGACGTCTTCAAAGGCCCCGGCACCATTCCTCCTACTCAGGATGTGTTGAAACTACACCGCATTCTTGGTACGTTTCACCTCACTAGCAATTCAGATAAATAATTAATATCCCTTCACTAGTCTGAAATGGGATTAGATTATTATTAGCCCTAACTTAAAAACAAAAGCCCAAGAATCAAATTGGGTCAAACGGGTCGTGTCGACCCGATACGACCCATTATGCTAAACGAGTTTCATTGGTCGTATCGGGTGACCCGTGAAATTGTCGTGTCGTGTCTGGAGCCCTGATCCGTTAACATAAACGGGTAATGTTTGGGTCTAGCTTAAACAGATCGCGAGTCTCCACGGGTCGTGTCGAGTACTTGTTTTGCTAGTCCTACCTTAACAGCATAGGCAAGAGGCACAACAAATGGCATGAACTTCAAAATGTCCATCAACGTTTCCCGAACTCGCACTGGATAATTGCAACAACCATCAAAAGCAAGTTGTTGAGGGGGAGGCACTACCGACAAGGATGAACGAACTTCGGTCGTAAAAGTCCCTTTCACTAGATAAAAAAACTACAGCATAGATGCTGTAATTTTTTCAATGATCAAAATCTAACTTTATTTTTTTCTTTTTCTTTTTTTTTTCTTTTTTTTTTTTTTTTTTCTTTTTTTCATAAAACACTTAAAACTAGATATTGACCATTGAAAAAATTACAACACTTATGATATAGTTTTTTTACAACACCTAAGCTTAATTCGTTGTAGATCTAATAGTATGTTGTCGGGCCTTAAGTGGCATGAATGGTGCTTCCCATAATCGTGTTAGTAATTCAATTAATTACCTAATCAATAAATAATAACAATTTTGACGAGTAATGCAAGCAATTTTTTTTTTTATTATTTTCTTTTTATTCTATCAAAGTTGATGACTTGACGTGACTTTTAAAAAAACTTTTGGATCAAAATTCAAAGTAATCCATTACAAAGTCAATAATGATTTTAAAAGTCACACCAACTTCAAGATGATCAAAAAAAATTTAAAAAAAAAAAGGACAAAAAAAATTGGCTTGTAGCATTACTCAGTGCTTGGGCTCACCAATTATGATATTTTTATGCACTCTATTTTCTTCTCCTTTTTTCCGTCATTAACTCCACCAAAACACCTATCGAATTGAAGATTTTTTTTTTCTTTTTTCAAAAGAGCATTGAGCTTTGTTGGTGCAGTTTTCTGTCTAGTGACCTGTCAACTCATGATTCGTTCTTTCGATGCCCTGAGCCTTCAATAATCTACAAAACAACGAGAACACATTGGTGGTTGGCCAACGTTTCTCCCTCTGATGCCTAAGTCAACGGAGAATTCTTGGGAGTAAAATGAGATAAATCAAAATGTTCAGATGGAACATTATGGCCTAGCTGGGCTTAACCCTAAGGTTCTCAATGTCCAACTACTAGATGACTTCAAGTAGGAGGGATAGGGATTCCGGATTTTTAGGCATACCAGAGTAGTGGAGGGATAGGGATTTTGGATTTTTAGAGATCTTGGGATTTCCTCTGAGACTGTCAGCTTGATTTGACCCTGCAAATCCAGAGACATGACTAGAGTTGATTTTTGTCCTTGTAAATCTTTGTTGCATCAGAGTAGGTTTACCTTGGTAACGTGAATCTCGGTAGAGCCATTGGGGCAGGGACCTCCGCATATCCCTCTTATGTCTTCTTAAGGTGATTCCAAGGCAAAGCTCCATGAGCAGGGATACATTCCCAAACAGGTGGTCAGGACATTTAACAAACCATGCGGTTCATATGTGATATTCATACGTCCAACCGAATCATCTCGAGTTGGCCGACCTGACCGGGTCTTGATCCGATTACGGGCCCACTTTTTCTCGGGAATAGTAATTTCCCCAACAAGCTTAAATATTTATTTTGGTATTAAAATGCTAATCACGTCAAATCATATACCATGCTATTTGCTACAATAAAAATCTTATATTTTTGAGAGCTAATTTATTCAAGAAAATATTACATTTTAGATTTTTTTTTTTAAATAATTTCTTAAATAAAAATTTAATATCAAAACTTGTCTGTATTTTCATTTTTCACCAAAAACTATTTTGAATAAAACAAAAAATTTAATATAAAATTGGGATAGCCTTTATCTATTCCACTCGTATAAAACAGTTTAATACAATTCGGTCAACATTTGTCTTTTGCAATCACAGTTTAATCCAATTTAATACAATGCAATCTAATTCTACAAGTTCAATCATGTGTCTCGGACTGAAAAAGACTTTCAAACCGGTTGAAAGACGTATTTACTATAGACCAGGGGTGGAAGGAGGGAGTCGAGAGGGTCAAATATCTTCCCCACCTTCTAAAATATCACCTTACCTTGGTATAATTTTTTTCTATCCTTGGAATGCCCTCAGCAATTTATTAATGGGAAAACTTACCCCGCTTTTACCGTAGTTTTTTTTTTTTCTTTTCTTTTCTTTCTGTCATAACTCATAAACGTCGACTAATCTCTATATATAACTAGGTTAAAAAAAAAAAAAAAATTACAGTCTAGAGATCGAAGAAGGGACGAAGTGGAAGACAAGGCAGATATATATTTTTTTCCCTGTCTACATGGATTTTTTTAACGGTCAAAGAAGGGAAATGTTAAAAATACAATTTCATCTCAACTCTTGTACAACTTCAAGGTACATTGGGGTGGAGCCCACACAATGAGTCTCACCCCAATGTACTTTGGAGTTGTGCACAAATTGAGGTGGAGTTGTATGTGTATCAGGTCTCGTCAAAGAAAGTCTCAAGTTTAGAAGTTGTCAACAACTCCAAAGTTAAAAGAATATAAAAACAATTGTTTAATATAATTAAATCATCAAATAATTGAAATGCACAACTTACGAAAACTCAAGTATTAAACAATTACAAGTCTACAACTCCACGGGACTACAGCTACAAGGACTTGATCTGAACAACTACAAGCCTACAACTGCTACAAGTACGGATCATATTAGGTTTTTTATTTTATTTTATTTATTTATTATTTTTTGTAATATGGACGGATCAAATCTTGTGAGTTGTAGCTTGAGAAAAAAAATATGGGAAAAGTACATTTTACTCCCGATGTATCCCCTAATGGCAATTTGACGCCTAATGTTTAAAAATTGGTAGATGACCCCCTGATATAACCAGCTTTGGCACTTAAAACCTTCCGTCCACTTAACTCGTCTAAAGTGACGGAAAAGAGGTCACATGCAACTCACATGATCACTTAAAGGCTAGCTTCCCAAAATTATCCTTGTTCCAAACGGTGAGTTTCACCACAAAGTAGCTTTTAACGCATATACCTTCTCTGATATACTTAGAACCACACACCGTCGTTCACTGAGCCATCGTTACAGACCTCCAAAACAAGAGCAGCTCAAAGGTCGATTGCATTCGGGAAGGGAAGCGGAGACTTGGTCGGAGCTTTAACACTTGTCTGGCGCCAGCGACGTTGCCGAGCATCTCCTCCATGTATATGTACTTGTACCAAAGCTGGTTCATTCTCGGCAGGAGCGACACCGCACGGTCCCAGACATTGCGCTCGTGATTGATGAACTTGTTCTTCATCTCTACCTCGGTATTGCGCTTCTAAGACTACGTAGATGATTTTTACGGTGGGGAGGCCCTGGTTAAGGCACGCGTAGACTGGAAAGAGACCCCCACGACGCATGTGATATCGCTAGACGTCCACATTGCCAATTCTGGGTAGCAAACCAATATCAAGAACAGAACATGCATGAGACACGTCGTGACCACCGCGTTCCACATCCTCTGTTTGACCGCTGCGTTTGCTCTGAGAGAGAGGGAAAGAGAGAGATTGCGTAGTATTAGAGACTGGCATAATTTATATGCGCACTAGGCATCAAGAAATGCATGCATACGCTTTAGGAGATTAACGTTTTACTGCATTCTGCAGAAACTGCAACTGTAGTTTTTGCAGACCCGTGTGGTGCAGAAACTGCAGTTGCTAATGTAGTTCTTGATGGCACCGATTGCGTGATGCTTGGTGGAGAAACTGTTGCTGGAGCATATCCTGAAATTGTTGTGCAAACCATAATGAACAAAAGGTGGAAGTACAGCAAAGCTGGTGGCTAAGTATAGGCCGAGCATGCCAATCCTGTCCGTGGTGGCTCCGGAGATAACAGTCGATTCTTTCGAGTGGTCAGCCATACTGCTATATCGGAGTGGGTTATAGTTCCTTCTGCTTTTGTGCTTCAGGGGATATGGCTGTGTGAGCACCGCGACAACGCTACTCGGCGCAAAGTTGTGGTTATCCTCAATGGAATATAAGGCTCTTAACTTCAGAGATTTCTGTTTCATTTATTTTTCTGTGTACGTAAACAACAATGTACTTAATTGTGTAATCATGACCACATGTTTGTCTATTGTCATTGTGTATTCTTGTTGGTTTATTAGTGCTGTGCTACTGTGATAATTGGTACAAAGGATAATTATTGCATCTGAAAAATGTCAAGAGTTTCTCAAACATGGATTCCACAAAAAAGAAAAAAGACACTTTTAAAAGCAGTTTTCACTATTATAATGTTAGGTCAGACACTTTTAAAACCAAAAATACACAACACTCTATAACACGTGTTAACAAGCAATATGTGGTGCCAGCAAGCAAGTTTTGGCATCCTGCATGAAAGCAAAGGAGTATAGCCCGTTGCATAAAAACAGCTCTGATTTTGGTCCTAACAAAAGCTAGAAGTACAGCAAAGGAGCTCCGGCAGAGGCATGGCTTCATTTATCGGGGTGTGGTGCCTGTTTTGAGCCCAACTTCTGCAAGAGCTGAATACTTCATTGTCCTTCATCTTTTCATCCTGAATCCTTAGCTTCTCATCGATAAGTTCAAGCAACTCTTGCAAGCCAACTCCTGTGATGCACATGCATGTGTCTACAAAATTCTCTTGGCTTTTTGCACTTCACTCTGTTCTCCCCTGTTTTATAGTGTGTGAACAGTGAAAGAATTTGATGGTTTTTGTATTTGATAACTTAAAAATTACAGAGGATGCTATACACTTTTTATACACAGAATTCCTAGACTAAATATGGAAAGAATACAACAGAAACAATTACACTTAAGTCTAGCTTATACTCATATGGAACAGATTTCCTTTGCTGATTTTATATTCCTTGAGAACGGGTAGACTTGCAGTGCACGCTGGGCTGGCAGTGGCTTGATATGGCAAGTTGTATCTTACTGTTAGGCAAGACTTGTGCGATGGAGGGCTGTCTTGCCTAATGTGATTAATTACCTCGGTTGGTTCCACAATTTGAGGAGTAACAAATGGATTGGAGGATACTGCTTGGACATCACGATTGGGTCCCATGATTTGAGGAGTTGCATGATTTGGTCTCTTAGTTTTGGGAAGTTCCAGAGTATGCTGGAAGTGTATCATGTTCTGGATGATTGGTTGCATTGACAGAATGTGTGTCAACGGCTACTTTTGTTCCAACGGCTATATTGTCTCTAACACCCCCCGCAAGCTCATGGGGGATGGAATCACCAGGAACTTGAGTTGAAGAAACAAAAACCGAGCAGACCCTAAGCCTTTGGTAAAAATATCAGCAACTTGATCATTAGTGGATATGAACTTCAGAATAATGTCATGATTAAGCACCTTTTCACGCACAAAATGGTAGTCAACCTCAATGTGCTTGGTATGAGCATGATACACGGGATTAGTGGCCAATGCAAGGGCACTTACGTTGTCACACCAAATTGTAGGGGCAGTGGTTAAGGTAACACAAATATCTTTGAGTAACATTCGTAGCCAAAACATTTCGGCAGTGGTGATAGCTAAGGCTTAATACTCAGCTTCGGTGCTACTACGAGAAACAATGGGCTGCTTTTTGGCACTCCAAGAGACTAGATTGCAGCCTAAGAAAATAGCAAAACCTGTGGTAGAGCGACGATCATCAGGGTTGCCGGCCCAGTCACTGTCACAGTAGGCAGTGAGATGAAGAGGACCTCGAGTGTAATGCAGGCCATGATCAACAGAAGATTTGAGATAGCGGAGAACTTTTTTGGCAGCAGACCAGTGAGTAGAGGTAGGACCATGCATATGCTGACACAGCTGATTAACAGAAAAAGAGATGTTTGGGCGAGTGAGGGTGCAATACTGTAGAGCCCCCACAATTTGTCGATATGCTGTAGGGTCAGGCAACGGATCGCCATCAAATTTGGATAACTTGAGGCCAGAGGGTGAAGGTGACTTTGCAGGTTTGGCTTCAAGCATCTTGGAGCGATTGAGGAGAGTGTGAATGTATTTTGCTTGACAGAGATGCAGGCCAGTAGCTGCCCGAGAGGCTTGAACACCAAGAAAAAAATGAAGAGGTCCGAGATCCTTGAGAGGGAATTCCTACTGCAGCTTAGAGATTAAGACTTGAATAATATCTGGATTGGAACCTGTGATAATAATGTCATCCACATAGATTAGCATGAAAATATTATGCAAACCAGAGTTAAGAATAAATAAAGAAGTGTCCACCAAAGAAGCCACAAAGCCAAGTTCCATGAGAAAGGAAGAGAGGCGATGAAACCAAGCTCGTGGGGCTTGTTTCAATCCATAAATAGCCTTGTGCAATTTGCACACAAAATGAGGATGGCTTTGG
This sequence comes from Alnus rubra, assembly GCA_028654335.1. Lineage (NCBI taxonomy): Eukaryota > Viridiplantae > Streptophyta > Magnoliopsida > Fagales > Betulaceae > Alnus > Alnus rubra. The sequence continues at coordinate 141,961 of JAJPGS010000244.1, forward strand.
TCGACGAATCCCTTAGGTTGCTGCATGTAAACAGTTTCAGTAAATGTCCCATGAAGAAAGGCATTGGAGACATCCAATTGCCTAATGCTCCAATCAAATTGTATGGCAAGGGAGAGCAGAACCCGAATGGTAGAGGATTTTATCACTGGACTAAAGGTCTCAGTGTAGTCAATGCCGCACTGCTGCTCATAGCCTCTGGCCACTAATCTGGCCTTGAACCGTTCAATCGAGCCATCTGGCTTTTGCTTGATGCGATAGACCCACTTGTTGCTGAGAATATGTTGATGAGGAGGAGGGGGACAAAGAGTCCAAGTTCCATTGGAAATGAGGGCCTCAAATTCTGCAGTCATGGCTTGCTACCACCGGGGATCACCAGCAGCCTTCTTAAAGCAAGAGGGTTCTGTTTCTTGAAGAATTGCGTGGTAAGATGTGAGGGGATGGCGGATGGTGCGGTAGAGGTGAAATTTTGGAAAGGTTTTCGGCTTAAGAGACCCGGTTTTGGCTCAGGTAGTCATGGGATGAATAAGAGGGATAGGTAAATTAAGGGAGGAAGGTGCTGGAATTTCTGGAGAGGAAGAGATCAAGGGGAGTGGTTGGTCAGAGGAGGCTGGTTCAGAAATAGGGACAGTAGGAGATGAATGATGGGGGGTGAAAACATCAGCATCTCTGCTTAGGGGAGCAGAAGTGGCAGTAGAGAAGTGGGGTGAGGAAGGGGGCTGCAAGTGACATGAGGAGCTGGAGCTGTAATAGGATGCAGACCGGTATTGACAGGATGTGCAACTGCAGAATTTAAATGTGAAACATGGTGTATATCAGAGGATGAGGTACTTACAGGGAGTATGAAGGGCACATCACTGGAGGCATCAACCTGAGATGGCAGTTGAGGAGGAACTTCATCTTTTGCAGGGAAGTTGAGCTCATCAAAGACCACATGTCGTGACAAGTAGACCTTGTTAGTGATGGGGTCAAGACATTTGTATCCTGAATGGCAGTAACCAAGAAAAATGCAAGGTTTAGACTGAAACTGAAGTTTATGGAGTCCAAGAGGCCGAAGCAGAGGGTAACATTTGCAACCAAACACCTTGAGTTGTTGGTAGTTTGGTTCCTTTTGATGGAGCCTTGAAAAAGGACTGTCATGATCCAAAAGTGGTGTTGGCAGCCGGTTAATGAGAAAGACACTGGTGAGAAAGGCATCAACCCAGTACCGATTGGATAAATGAGAGTGAGCTAAGAGGGTTAGGCTAGTTTCAAGAATGTGGCGTAATTTTCTTTCGGCAAGACCATTTTGCTGGGATGTATATGGACAAGACTTGCGGTGGATGATGCCTTTTGCTTAAGAAAGCTTGAAAGAATGAGGAGGTGTATTCACCACCTCCATCGGATTGGAGTTGCTTGATGGAAGAGGAAAATTGTTTCTCCACAAGAAGTTTGAATTTAACAAAGCACTCATACACTTCAGATTTAGCTTTAAGTGGGTAGAGCCAAGTGTATCTAGAATAGTCATCTATGAAAATGACATAATATTTATAGCCACTTATGGAGGTGATTGGTGATGTCCAAATATCTGTATGAATGAGACTTAAAGGGGTGAGAGTTTGTCGATTTGATGCAGTGAATGGTTGCTTTTTAGCTTTTCCAAGTTGACAAGAATCGCAAAGGATCATTTTATTAGAATCTGAAACTGAATTCAAAACAGGTAGCTTAAAATCTTTAACAACTCTAGAAACAATATCATAAGAGGGGTGTCCCAAACGAAAATGCCAAATGAGAGAGGAGGTCTTTATTCCCAATAAGGCTACTAAAGCACGTCTAGCCTTGAGTGAGCTCCCCTTGAACCGCATTGGATAAAGTCCATTCTCAGCCTTGCCTTCCAGGAGGGTTGCCTTGGTGATCAAGTCCTTCACAAAGAAATGAGAAGCTGTTAGGATAAAATAACAATGGTTGTCAACACAAAACCGTTGAATAGAAATCAAATTTGCAGAAGCATTTGGACAGTGAAGAAGTTTATTTAGATGAAAAACAGAATTGGGAGTGTGTAATAGGGTGGAACCAGCATTGTCTATGTTGAGACCCGATCCATTGCCAACTTCAACTGTGTCATTTCCTTCAAACGACTGCTGGATGGTCAGATTATTCAAGTTGTTGGTGATGTGGGCATTGGCACCACTATCAGCAAACCATTTGGGATCTTCATGGATAGCATTGGTTTGAGCTGCCATGGCTGCCAATTGTGTAGGAGGATGTCTCCCTTGATAGGAGAAATCCATCCTTTGGAAGCAATCTAATGCTTGGTGGCTAGTTTTGCCACAGATTTGACATGGAGCTTTAGGAGGCTTGCTGGGATTGGATTCTGCAGCAGGATTGTTGAGAGTGGAGCCGGCAGCTTGGTGAGAACTTTCTCCAATTTGGAAATTGGGATTCCTGGGGTTGTTGTGGTTGAAGGGCATGCTGGATCTCTGTCTGTATTGTGGAAGATTGTTTCCATTGGGAGAGAATCTAGGATTCTGGCCTCGGGTTTGAAATCTGGAGGTGAATTGTTGAGGCATCTTTCCCTTCAAGTTGAGTTGATGGGGCCTTGTACCTATTCTTTGAGTAAACAAAGCAATGGCAGAGGAGTCAGTAGCAGCAGCTTGCTACTGATTAAGCAGCATTTCATGACTCAAAAGTTCATCGCTAAAGTCTTCAAAGCTTAAGGGATGATCACGAGTTATGAAAACATATAAAGTGATAAAAGGATTGAAGGTAGGACTAAGGCTGCTGATGATGTAAGATATTAAATCTTCATCATCAATTGGGCGTGCCACAGCTGCAAGTTGATCAGCCCAAACTTTTACAGCTCTAAGGAATTCTGAACAGGTCATGGAACCTTGTTTCAGATTCTGTAATTGCCTCTTGATATGAGAGATCCTTGACCGAGATTGGGAAGCAAATCTGCTTGCCAGGGCAAACCAAACCTGCCTTGAGGTATTCAGGCCATAAACTGTGGCCAGAACTATTTCAGAGAGTGTAGCATTGATCCAACTCAAGATGAACTGGTCTTTCTTGTTCCAGCTAGTATATTCTAGATTGACAGTGGACTGGCCTTGCTCGTTGGTCAGGAACCTGGGAGGACACGACTCAGTTCCATCAACAATGCCTAAGAGGTCATTGCTGCGTAGGAAAGGCAGGACTTGAGACTGCCACATTAGCTAGTTGTTGCTGTCAAGTTTCAAAGATATGAACTGGGTGAAGTTTGGAATGAAGGGTGTTGTGGTGGAGGATGCTGTGGAACCAGAGGAGGTTGAGGAGGAACCAGAGGAAGTTGAGGAGGCCATGGAGGATGTTTGGTTGGCGTGTGCCGAAGGCTCTGATACCATGAAAGAATTTGATGGTTTTTGTATTTGATAACTTAAAAATTACAGAGGATGCTATACACTTTTTATACACAGAATTCCTAGACTAAATATGGAAAGAATACAACAGAAACAATTACACTTAAGTCTAGCTTATACGCATATGGAACAGATTTCCTTTGCTGATTTTATATTCCTTGAGAACGGGTAGACTTGCAGTGCACACTGGGCTAGCAGTGGCTTGATATGGCAAGTTTTATCTTGCTGTTAGGCAAGACTTGTGCGATGGAGGGCTATCTTGCCTAATGTGATTAATTACCTTGGTTGGTTCTACAATTTGAGTAGTAACAGATGGATTGGAGGATACTGCTTGGACAGCACGATTGGATCCCATGATTTGAGGAGTTGCATGATTTGGTCTCTTAGTTTGGGAAGTTCCAGAGTATGCTGGAAGTGTATCATGTTCTGGATGATTGGTTGCATTGACAGAATGTGTGTCAACGGCTACTTTTGTTCCAACGGCTATATTGTCTCTAACAAACAGAGGACCTCAACTTCTAACTACCAACTCTTTCCATCACCATCACTCACCTAAGCTCCAAGGCAAAGTCCTCTTCTTGGCAGGCGATGCACGTGGCTTGTAGAAAGTATTTGCATTATGGGCATAGATGAAGCTGGCAGAGGCCCTGTTTTAGGTCCTTTTTGTTTTTCTCAATTTCCCCAGTTTTCTCCTTTTCATTTTCAGTTTTTCTGTCGTCATGGTTTATGCGTGGAGTTGGTGGCTTGGTGCTGGTGGTGTTTGGGCATGTTGAGTGTGCATGTGTTTCTCCCTGCATGAGCTGATGATTCTTTGTCTCGCCTCCCCTCTCTCAAAAACAGATCGAGAAGACTCCCTGACGAGGGTGGGTGGAAGACAATCGAAGAGAGACTAAGAAATCAACATTTAGTCCGGTTAGAAACCCAGCAATCTTGAAGAGCACGAATCATGGAATCGTAGTCATGTACGTCGCCGTTTTGGTTGGTTGAGATTCCGTTGTTCTGATGGGGTTCTCATTTGGGTCAGCGTTGCCTTGCACCGTGATGGTGTTCTAAGAGAGAGCGAGACAGAGAAATGGAGTTGAGTGAGAGAGAAATGGATTTTTAATTTAAACGGTGTGTCTTGACCAAACTCACCGTTTTGAATAGGGATAATTTTGGAAAGCTGGCCATTAAGTGGTCATGTGAGCTGCACGTGACCTCTTTTCCGTCATTTTTGACAGACCAAGTGGACGGAAGGTTTTAAGTGCCAAAGTTGGTTATATCAGGGGGCCATCTACTAATTTTTAAACATTGTGTGTCAAATTGCCAATATGTGCAAATATCAGGGGGGTAAAGTGTACTTTCCCTAAAAAATATTGTATTGTTGTTTAGAGCAGTGGGTGTGTCATAATCATAACTGTCATATCAATTTTAGACTTCGAGTTTTTCAGTTAAACTTAATACCATTGTTATCTTTTTGTTTTTCTACACCTTTTTCATTCAAAGTGTTATTTTACAAATTACTAAACAGTCTGAATTCTAAAAATGAGGGAAGTAAAACTGTATGAAGAATTTGTTATGTATGATTTTTTTTTAAGTATTTCTTCTAACTTAAAGCATTCAACCATTCAAATAAGTCTTCAAAGTTCAACCGTTCAACCGTTCAACCGTTCAACCCTTCAAATTAATTTCTAAACAATATTAAGTCTTTCAGCTTCAGGTATGTAATAAACTTTCGTATTTATTAAATTTAAGCTTTTATATTTGAATTATTCTTTTCAATTTATTGTTCTTTTATATTTAGATTGTTTTTTTATAATTGTTTTTATATTTAATTCTTTATGAATATATATAATTTTTATTTCATATTTTAATTTATAAAATATATAATTGTAGTTGCATGAGATTACGAAAAACAATGATTCAATTGAGCTACAATCAAATTCATATAAAATAAAATAAAAATAAAAATAAAAATTGACCCCGCTAACCTTAAACCCTCACTCCACGTATGCTATGGTCTTTTTTTTTTTTTTTTTTTCTTCCCTTATCCAACTTCATCTTTATTATTTCTGTTGTTAATAATATCAGATCTTGGGCTTTAGATTTATAAAGGGGAGTGCAACCTGGGGACAATCACCGGTGCTAGTTTTTCTTTTTCTTTTTTTTTTTTCTTTTTTTTGAAAAAGGTGAATATTGTATTCCACAAATCTACTGTGTGAAAATCTTCCTTCGCAAGAACAACAGAGTAGATAGGTGGAGGACACGTATTCCGCCATCCATACCAAATGTCAAGAACAAAGTAACGCATGCTTTGCTAAAAGGTTAGCCGCTTGATTAGCAGTCCTCCTAATATATCTGACCTCAGCAAAATTGAAACTAGGGAGCAAAGCTTTTTGTATCATCAATCAAAGACCCAATAGAGCTCCAATTCAAATCAGATTTCTACCTGCAACGAGTTCCCTTTGAAAATCATGTGCCGGAAACCTAGACTCAATTAAGAGAAACTCTACTTCAAACTCCCGGCCAAAACTTCTCCAACAGGCGATTCAGCAAGAAAAGGGTATTGCTTTATAAACGCAGTCATCACCAGTGCTAGTTGTAATAAAAGAAATGTGTGTTTTGGTAAATATTTGGGTTGTAATTTTTTTTTTAATATAATAATAAAAAATGATTGATATAATATAAAATAAATTGATTGTTTAAATTTTTTTCTTTTTTATAAAAAAATAAAAATAAAATTGTTAAAAAATAATTTATATGATATGAAAAATGAAAAAAATTGTTAAAGAGTAATAGAAGCGATATAAAAAGGATGAAAAATTTTAGAGTAGACTTTCTATCTTTCGTCGAAATGTGGCAAGGCTACAAACAAAAAGGGTAGTACGTTGACAAGCCAATTGCGTGTGTGCAGTGACCATTCACAATTCCTCAACGGACTACACTTTTTAGTTGATTTTGATAGCTCTAAATAAATTTATTGAATGCTCTTTAATTTTTTTATTTTTTTTTAAAAAAATACTCTTTAAATGTGGAGAGCAAATGTTGAGAGAGAAAGATGTGATAAAATAAAAAATAAATATACAATTATTTTAATAAAGAAAAGAAAGATTCAAAGGGTGGAATATATATAATATATGGCGTTTTAGAAAAGTGAATATTAAAATAGAAAAGAGATTTTTGTTTTAAAAAAAAATAAACTACAATTTGGCTAAACTTTGACTAGTCCAATATCAATGTCCTTGTGATGATATATAGAAATCCGATGATCGATTGCATTATCTTTTCCAATAATAGTTTATTAGTTTCATGACTTCACGAAGATTTTCTTGGCTTACGTACGTTATGGTATGATAATTGGTTTGATTTAAAAGGAAGGTTAGAAATTATATTTTTATTTTATAATTATTTTATATTGTTGATGTGGTAGTTTTAATTAATTCTTAATTTTTTTTTGTATTTTTAAATAACGTATGATTCAATAATTGATTAAGACTGTCAGGTCGGCATGCATTATGGGATAAAAATATAATTTTTAGCATTAATCTTAATTTAAAGTCTATCCCTGGAGGTTTTAAACGTGTCTCTTTCACATTAAAAATATACGAAAAAAAAATCATATTTAGTCCCTAAGTTTTTATATGATTTGAATTTAGTCCTTAAGTTTTCAATTTTAAACATAAGGTCATTAGCTTTTGCTCAAGTTTCAAATTGATCCCTTTATTAATTTAATGTCAAAGTTAACAATTTTTTTTTTTGTTATATGTATTTCATTTGACACTTTAGGGTTCATGCTAGCATCCAATACAATGTCAATGTCCATATCAGTATTAAATTTAACGGTTTTCCATCTAATGTTACAAATCTAAAAGATTAAGATAACGAAGAAGATGGTTTTTGTTTCTAGAGTTGGCCAGACCTTCTTCTTTTTTCTTTTCTTTTTTTTCTTCGCTTAATGATGTGGCATTGATATTGGGTGCTAATATGGACACTAATGTGTCAATTAAGATATACATGAAATATGATAAACTATTAATTTTAAAGAAAAAAATTATAGAGGGGCCTATTTAAAATTTGTGCAAAACCTAAAGACCATGTTCTTGAAATTAGAAACTCAAGGACTAAATTCAAATAAGATAAAAAACGTAAGGACTAAATTTAATTTTTTCCAAAATATAATTTAAATCTCGATTTAAATTTTCTTATTAAAATGGATCAACTTGGCAAAACTGGACAAGAACAAATTAGTCCAAGACTCGCTCTAATGTGAATGAGACATGCACGCTTTTTGAACCGAAGAGAATGGCAGCCTGTCGGTTCGACATGGGGAGGGTTTACCCAGTGAATTGAAGCTTATGCTCCGTTTGTTTCGACGTAAAATGGTTTCCGTCGTAAAATATTTTCGACGAAATCAATTTCAAAAAAAATTATTTTCTCGAAAATATTTTTCGGCGTTTGGTTCGCACGAAAAAATTACGAAAAGTGAAAATGCAACTTCCGCCGGAATCCGGCAATTACCGGTCGCCGTCGCCGCAATCCGACGAACATGTTTGGCAGAATCCGGCCAAAATTGCCGGATTCCGGCAGGACACCTCCGGGCACGGTAAGATCCGGCCGGATCCGGTCATTTTGGCTGGATCTCGGCAGGATCAGTGGCCGGATTCCGGCCATTTTGGTCAGATCCGGTCAGATTCGGCCGGGTTCCGGCCATTTTGGCCAGATCCGGCCGGGTCAGTGTCCGTATCCGGTCAGATCCGGCCGGGTTCCGGCCATTTTGGCCAGATCCGGCCGGGTCAGTGTCCGTATCCGGTCAGATCCGGCCGGATCCCGGCCATTTTGGCCAGATCCGGCCGGATCAGTGGCCGGATCCGATCAGATCAGGCCGGATTCCGGCCGGTTTCTGTCCATGGCCGGATTCCGGCCCGATTCCGCCGGCATTCGGCGGAGTTGCCGGATTCCGGCAGGCGGCAGTATTCCAGTGGTCGGATTCCGACGCCGGCATTATTCCAGTGACTTGATGATGCCGAATTTCGGTGCTGCCTATTTTCGAACGACCGACTATTGTCGGATTCGGACAGTTAGATATCAAACATGGGTATAAGGACGAAGAATATAATTTTGGAAAACGATTTACGGTTTTAAAAATCGTAAATCGTTTTCCAAAAATTAAAGAAGGTTTTACGGTCAAACCGAAAATGATTTTCGTTGACCGTCATTTTCGCCCCTACCAAACACCGTAAAATACCGAAATTATTTTCCAGAAATCATTTTACGCCGAAACAAACGGAGCATTAGAGAAGATAGACATACTATCCATGCCAGTAAGACTAGCTAGATCGAGCATGGCGTAAATATATAAACCTTTCACATTTAGTATATATGTTCAAAGTCAAAGAAGCTTTTAATACAGAAACTGGTTATATATAAAAGAAGAAGAAAAAGTTGCCGTAATTAGTCGTCGCATTCAGGCATTCCGGCGAGATGTGTATCATCTTTTTTCATACAGGTTTCCACGCAAATCTCACGGCAAACAAAGCAGGCGGTGGAGGTGGAGGTGGGGGCGGAGGGCAAAATGGTAAGACCAGGGATGATCAGCTTCACCCTTCAAAAGCTCATATTATTGCTTCTATGCATGGGAGCAATATTCACAGTCAAAGCCCAAGTAGGACGTCTTCCTGCTGATGAAGGTAATTAAATACAGTTTCTTCTTCGTCTTCTTCTTCTATATATGTTTTATATTTTTTTGGTAACTTATGAAGTTGAGGCCAATAATTTATTAATGGTGAAAGTGGATTTTTGGCCAATGAACTTTTTGGGTGGATGAATATTAAGGCTAATTTGTGGTATGAACGGTTATTCGGATAATTAGGATTTGGGCAAAATATTGGAAAAGATGGAGTCTATATAAGATGTATACGTCTAAATAAATTTTAGACCGTCTAACCACTCACCTGAGCAAATGATTCCATGAAACCTCTTTCACATCTGCTATCCAAAGATCTCTATTTTAGTTTTTCAAGTATAGCCCGTTGGAAGGGTCATGGGTCATTGATTGGCTATTTGTGCAGAAAGTTCTTGAGAGCGGCCAATTCAAGTGCTTTTTGAACTAATCAGTATATTTAAGTGCTTAACATGAAATTTTCACGTTGAATATAAGATTGTCTTATTTTTTTTTAATAGAGATTAAATTATTGAGCATTTTAAGGCAAATTTAATGGGAAAAAAAAATTGATGAGGTTGGTTTATAAATGCAGTGGAAGCCCTTGGTGAAATAGGTACACAAGTGGGGAAAAAAGATTGGAATTTCAGCGTAGATCCATGCACTAGTAATGACTCAAGCTGGGCAACACCAAAATCGGATTTGAGGCCACTGTACAACAATTCTCTAATCTGCAATTGCTCGTTCCCGGCTGGCGTATGTCACGTGGTTAAATTGTATGTACCCTTCCATTTCATTTCCCTTGTACCATCCATGATCCAACTATGTTGAAATTATGAATAGATCAAGTTTTTGTTCAACCAAAATCAGAAAAATTAGTTAAACTTGACATACAAAGTCCCTAATGGCCTTTTAATCAGATGACATCACCTTTCCTCCCATGCAATTCCGTCTAGGTTAGGCTCCTTACTTAAGATCTTAAAATTTTAAAGAAATTGTAAATTATTAAATTATGCAATTTAGACCATTTTTAGGTATTAAAAAAATGCTATTTGTTTATTATTATTATTTTTAAATGGAAAATCGTCGTTTATTAAAAAGGTAGTAGGTTATCGATGTAACTACAAAAGAATTTCCTCACAAAAGACTTCATCTTCACTTTTGCAAAAACATCTATTCTTAAAATTAAAAGGTAAATTTTGACTCAAAACTTTTTTATAACATAGAGAGCAAGAACTTAATAAAAATATACTCAATTCTCAAATGTAATATGCCACCTTATTATTATGTGGCAATTTCCAAATGTTTTGATGCTTAGAAATAGCCAAAATTTTGAAATTTGAGAAGAAAAAATTATAGGGGATTGTGATCCCTTAACTTTACCGATCCATACTTTTTTTTTTAATTTTTTTTTAATTTTTTGTTTGTTTTTGACAAAAAAAAAAAAAATGAAAGAAAGAGAAAATGTACACATATTGATTCTTGGTAGTTGTAGTCGGTATGCAATATTTTCAAAATATTAAAATATTAAAACATAAAAAATGTTTTTTTTTAAAAAAAAATTGGTGACCCATCATCCCCATGGCGCCATTTTTTTTTTTTTTGAAATTTATAAGAGAATTTGTCTTTTTGAGATTTTTTTGGAGGTATTACAGTCTTTTCATGAGACAAAAATGGTACATTGCAATTTTTTGATAGTTTGTAAGAAATATTGTTTCAATTATAATAAGTTAGAGAAAGATATTACAAAATTTAGGAGTGAAAATGTGGATACAGTTATTACTAATATTTGTATTTGTATCTGTATCTACATTCATATAATGCGGTTATTACTTTTAGATATCCGTATATGTATATGTATCATGCGGTTATTATCAATATACGCGCAGTTATTGTGGTTATTAAATACGGTTACTATCCACTATCCTCATATGAGGTAGTTAATGTTTTGGATTACTATCCAAATTTGTATGTGAGCTTAAATAAATTAATATTTTACTTGTTAAACAATTCATGATTGTTAGCTATAGAAGGTCATTGTCTTATAAAGTAATTGAGATTTGGATTCCCTAAAGAAAAAGAAAGTAAATGTAGTGAGGTATGACTTTAAGATGATAATGAAAAAATTCTAACATAATTTAAAGGTATTAAACTTACTGAATCCAAAACGAAAACCAAAATCATATCGTTTTGGTGAATTTAATTATATATATTATATTAAAGAAATGCGGACATGATTATTAACTACATCAGCATACTTTAAAACCACTATATATATCTGTATATGTGAATTATAATGGTTTTTGTGGTTATTATCCACCTGGATTTTCACCCTTATTACAAATTACCTACTAATTTGAAAGAGTATATAACATTACTCATTTTTTAAACTTAATCATTTAATCAAAATAAGAGATGAATTAAGGTGCCAGATCTATACTCATCCGGTGTTTATTTCATGACACGCGCCCCCAGCGGCGTTCACCGTCGTCGTCCGCTCCAGCGGCCGGAAGCTCAGGCCACGGCGGTTCTCGGTTCCCGGCGCGTGGACGGCACGCGCCAGAAGGCCTGTCGCTCTTCGGCGCATGTGTTGGCCACGTTCCACCTTTTCTGGCCGTGCACGGCGTTGGTTGGGGTCACCGGTGGTTGTTCCTCTGCTGGGTGATACCGGGGACGGCGCGTGTCCTCCACGTGCCGCCGTCTCCGGCGGATTCTGCCATTGTCTTCTGCCGGAAGCTGTTTTGGGTGTTTCTGTTTTCTGTGTATATTCCCTTGTGTCTACTGTGAGTCACAGTTTGTCTACTTGTAATGCACAAATGTTCATGGGCTTATTTGGTGTCTGGTTAGACTAGGCCAATCCTCTTATGTTGATTGTATGAGCTTTAATTGTAAAGATGTATTTTATTTGGAGTCCTTGTAATATTTGTGGATTGTAATTAGGCAACTGCTTCAAGTCAGACTTGGTTCTGACTTAAGGATTAGGGGGTCTTGTACCTCTACCCTTGTACTTGCCCTTGGGGCGTTTCAGCAATATATGATAGTAAATGCTATCTTGTTAAAAAAAAAAAAAAAGAAAAAGAAAAAAAGATGAATTAAGGTATAAGTTTGAATTTCAAACCTCTATTTTTTTTAAAAAAATGTTAAATTTAATTATTTAATTAAAATTAAAAGTGAATGTGCCACGTGAGCAAAAGAAGCAGGGGTATGCACTCGCACGGGCATATGAGGCCAACAGAAGCAGTGGAGGCCGGTGAAATTGCGGGGGGTGGCGCGTGGGTCAAGTTCGTTAGAGAGAGAGAGAGAGAGAAAAAAAAACGGAAGGAGCGGGGGGGATGCTCTCTTAGGAAGATCAAAACACTGACTGAGAGAGGGAGCCCATTTGAGGAGGGGAGAGAGAGAGACAAGCTCTAGAAGATGAAGGGACGCTCGCTTGTCTCTGTAGACAAAGGGGCGCTCTCGGGAAAGGGAGACTATGATTCTGTAGTTCGATGGGTTGAGGGCTAGTATTCTGATGTATGCTCTTTAGCCCTTGCTTTTTAGCTCCATAATCTGGGAAATTGCAGATTGGGTTGAAGGATAGTTTACTTCTGAGCCAGCGAAATTTTGGATTTTGCCATTGTCTGTTCAAACATAAATTCGTGAAGATGATCCTTCTCCTAGTAATAATCAGATGACATTTTATCTTTTACCTATAACTATTCTTGTTACAGATTTCTTAAAGGGCAGGATCTTGATGGTGTGCTTCCACCTTCCCTGGTGAAGCTACCCTACCTAAAGACGATGTAAGAAGTCACCAACAATTTGTTCCTGAAAATTGATTCGAGCTTCTAATCCAACAGTAACAGCCCACTTTCTTCTTGCTTGTAGTGACCTCACTCGAAACTACCTCGCTGGTACAATACCACCCGAATGGGGTTCTACAAAGTTGGAATACCTGTAAGTTACTTCTTGAACGTAAAATCACTACTTATTCTAAAAAGAGTCAGCTCATAGAAATGGGTTAGTTTAATCCTTTAATTTGTATTTGAAAGCTCTCTCCTCCTCACATGTGAATCCAAACTCTCATTTAATTAATGAGGTTCAACATGTGAAATATCTAATTAAAATGAGAAGTGATTGGAAACAAGGTTCGAATTCAGGACGTTTAACTCTGTTACCATTTTAAAACACTGAATTCATGTCTTAGGTTGGCTAGTGAATGCTCTTTCTTATTGCATTAAGCTGATCCATTGCAGGTCCATTACTGTAAACAAGTTATCAGGACAAATCCCAAACTACCTGGGAAACATTACCACTCTTATATACATGTATGCTCGTATTGTATCTTTCATGCTCACCCTTTTTCTAAACTTTGATTTGCTTTGGCTGAGCTTTATTATTGACGAATATTTTCAGGAGCATAGAGAACAATCTGTTTGCTGGAATTATTCCCCCTGAGCTTGGGAATTTAGTTAACCTGGAGAATCTGTCAGTGTTCTTTTTTAATCTTTCTATTCATTTTCAAATCATATTTCATTATTCTTTTCTTAATTATCCAGTAAGTTGAACTAGTCTGAACACCGCAATTGATGACTGCAGTATTCTTAGTGCTAACAATCTCACTGGAGAGTTGCCAAAAGCTCTCACTAATCTAACCAAATTAATGGAACTGTAAGTGGTTACAACCCATTTCTATACTTATAGTAATTTGATACATTTACTCGAAAAACTTCAGCTTTCTATGTTATTCAGTCTCATTTCCAATTTGGCTATATGCAGTAGGATTAGCAGTAACAACTTCACTGGAAGAATACCTGACTTCTTTCAAAGTTGGAAACAACTTCATAAATTGTAAGTGTTTTATTTTTTATTTTTCCTGATAATGTTAAAATCTCTTCTAGTAGAACATTCAGGTTCTAACCCATTATAATTTTGTTTTTAACAGAGAGATTCAAGCTAGTGGTCTTGAGGGGCCCATTCCTTCTAGCATTTCTATCCTAAATAGTTTAACCGAGCTGTAAGTTCTGCCTTTGAAATACCCTTGGGTTGCATAATCTATTTCGCATCTTCATGTGATACTCAAATTAACAAGACTTGTTGCTTAAGACACTAACAGTTATTAATAATGCAATTTAGTGCAGAAGGATTAGTGACTTACTTGGTGAGGGTTCTGAATTTCCACCCTTAAGTAACATGAAAGGCATGAAAAGATTGTAAGTGATTCTTTTTCTGTAAAGTTTCAAGAACTAAAGTGATACAAACTTGAGCAATTTTGCTTAGATGATGGCAGTTGACATTGCAGGATGTTGAGGAGCTGCAATCTCTCCGGACCAATCCCCGCATATATATCAGAAATGACACCACTGCAAATTCTGTAGTTCTTCTTTCTTTTCTGTTTTCCTCTTTTTTTTCTTTTTTTTTTTTCATTTACTGAAATATTACTGAACTACAAACCCCAGATGGTTGGACTATCCCCATTAGGAACATTATACTGTTCATACATACAGATGCGTGAGTTTTCTTTTTTCCTAATTGTTTTTGAGTAGTATAAGTAGATATTGGCACCTTAAAATATATGGGCTTTTGGGTTTTCATGGTACTCTATTCTTAAAGCTAATAGTGGATAACTATTTCAAATAAAGATTTTGGTCATTATCTTCTAGAATTAAGATCATCTGCTGAAACCATTAAACCGAGGTGTAGTTTTGGAGTAAGATTAGTTTAAAAAAAGGGGTAGGAAACGTTGGTCATCTTATGAATATGTAGTAATTAGTTATCTGCTTTCATCCTTTATCCTTGGAAAAACAATAGTGATTGCTTCTAATCTTTACAGCCTACTTCTTTTAGAAAGCAGCTATCTAAGGTTGTCAACCAATACTCATTGTAGGCATGTCAGCCATGATCCACCCCTCCTACTCCTTTGTCCCATTGTGGCAACTGCTATAAGATACCTTTGAACAATGCACACTCTAGTTAGGCTGTCTATGGTGCATTCTTTTCATTAGAATGAAAATAATAAAAGTCCTTGCATTGTGAATCTGTTTTAAGCTACACCTCCATTGTTATATAGACATTTAATTCTCTCTTTCAATTTTTTTCTTCGTGTATATTATGGCTTTATTTGGTAATGTATTTGAAAACACTTTCAGTTTTCAAAATCTAAAATACACTTTTCTCAAAACCATTAACAAACAATTTAAAATACAAAGCACTTTCCAAAACAAATTTTTAGAGAACACACACCTTCTTATAGGAGTATTTTGACAAAACAAGTTCTTAAATTTTTGTAGGTTTAGGGGCTAACTTATTACTTTAAAAAATGAAAAATTAAAAAACTCAAAAAAAAAAAAAAAAAACAAAGAAGAAAAAGAAAAGAAAAGAGTGTTTGTTGCACGGCCACCTCTATGCTAGTTAGAAGTGGGCGTGCAACCACCATAACATGTTAGGGGTGGCAAGCAACCACCCTGACTAGAATGGGTGTTCGTGCGGACACCTTGACCAGATAGGTGTTGCTGCGCAACCATCCCTCTCCTCCATGTAAGGTAGCCATATGGCCATTTTAATTTTTTTTTTAATTTTTTTTTTCTTGTTTTGTTTTGTTTTGTTTTTTGTTTGTTTGTTTGTGTTTTTTTTTTTTTTTTTTTTTTTTTTTTTTTTTTTTAAAAAAAAAACTCAACGAAACAATTCTTAAGTGAACCCCACCTAAAGACACTTCTCACCCACCAAAAAACTTCACTTTATACCACATTAAAACACCTTTTCAAAGGAAACACAAAAGCCACATTTTAAGTTCATTATCAAACATACCCCTATGTTCCTTTTTTGTTTGTGTAACACCTTCATCATTATATCCATGCAGAGATCTCAGCTTCAACAGATTGGAAGGAAAGGTTCCAGATTTTGAAGGTCTAGCATACTTGCAATCCCTGTAAGTGTAGAGTCAAAACCCTAAATCTAGCTCTATTGCAGAGAAGCTCAAATAATAAATTAAAAAGCTGCTCAAAGCACAGTCAGAATAATTATTTGGCTTTTCTCCTATATTTATAGGTGAAGATATAAGGAATTTCACTACCATCAAAGAGACTATAGTGCTTATGATTACCATACACACACACACACACATGATCAAAAAGTATATTTTACGTTCAAAATTTTCTCCCTTAGTGATGATATAGATAAGTGTTCAACCAGAGCGTGATTATGTTGCTTATTTGAACAGGTTTCTGACAAGCAACTTGCTCAATGGGCCTATTCCAGACTGGATCAAAAGCCGAGATAGTCGCTAGTATATACTTCATCTTGAACTCTATTTGAATTTTGCATGACATGTTTCTTTTTCTGTAATGTTATTTATTTATTTATTTTATTTAATGTTGCTACAGATATATAATCTTTACAGACATCATAATGTTCAAATACATTTCTTTGGACATTGATTCATCTCATGATCCCTTTATGCCCTGTGGGAGATCTCCTTCATTCATATTGAATGGGTGAATTCCATTGATTTTGCTACCAGCATAGATTTTCTTCTTGCACCATGTGAATCCAGTAAAAAAGAAGAGAGGGAAACTTTTTTTTTTTTTTTTTTCCATTGTTATGTTGGATCTTTGATATTTGGAAACACGATGTTGACAATTAATTTTGAGTTGGTTACGGAAATTTGGTGGTCTTAGCTGGAATTGACAGGTTAAACTACTGATTTAGAGTACATGTTAGATGCGGTTAGTCATACTACTTCTATAAGGGTCAAATGTTATCTGTCTAGGTGTTTCTGTAATATTCAAATGAATTCCTTTTACAATTATCTTTAGTTTTATCAAAACCTTTTCAAATATACTTTTTCTTATGGGATTATAATGAGTTATTAATGAAAATAAGTTTTTGTGCAGCCAAATAGATCTTTCTTACAATAACTTTTCAGAAAGCTCTGCACCACCTACTTGTCGAGAAACCCTGTTAGAGCTTTTCTTATCCTTTTTAATCTTAATTTAAGTTTACTTGACGTTTGCATACTTACCCTCTTCATAAGCATTCTAGTTTTTGAAAACTAACTAGGTTCTCATTTCATCAGGAATCTGTTTGAGAGCTTCTCTGGACAAAACAACTTGTAAGCTTCTAGCTTGTAAACTTATAAGAACCATTTTTTTTTTTTTTCGTTTTTATTTTGGAGAAGCATTTCCTTTTTTCTTTCTAATTTGCTAAGTTTTCACTTCTTTCTTTTATGACACTAATTAAGAACACTTGGCCGCGAGTGCCTGCAGACCTATCCATGCTCAAAAGGTATTTATATTATATTTATATTACCTTATTCAAATTATGAGGTGTATGCTTTTATTATGTTGCCAGGCCTTCCTTATAATATTTTCTTTCATAAATGAAAAAAATACAATAAATATTTCATCTTTTTATTGGCAACTGTGTAAATGAAGCAAGATAAAGTTATTTCCTTTTTGCTTTATAATGTTTGCTTATATTTTATTTCATTAAAAAGTTGTTTTTGTTTTTGGGTAGATCGGTATTCATTGCGTATAAATTGTGGTGGAAGTGCAACTACTACTGGAAACATAGAGTACGAAGGGGATCAAATCCAAGCTGGTCCGGCAAAATTTGTTCCTAACATTGCTAGTTGGGGATTCAGTAGCAGTGGAAATTTTTGGGATGTCAATAGTACCTCAGATCAATACATAGCAAATAATGTGTCAATATTGAGAATGAATAACTCTGAATTATTCACGAGTGCACGACTCTCTCCTCTTTCTCTGACGTATTATGCACGTTGCTTGGCAAATGGAAATTATACTGTGAAACTATACTTTGCAGAGATAGCATTCAGAGACAACAGATCTTTTTATAGTCTTGGAAGACGGATATTTGATGTTTATATCCAGGTACAAGTTTATATTTGTTTTGCTTATATATAGAACACAATTTTATTGATTTAATTTGTTACAGGAAAAACTCGCGTTAAAGAATTTTGATATTGAAAATGCTGCACAAGGGGTTGATAAAGTAGTTGTTCGGGAATTTAAAGCAATTGTGAGGAATAAAGTTTTACAAATCCGCTTTCACTGGGCTGGGAAAGGGACAACAGGTGCACCAGAGAGAGGAACATATGGTCCTCTCATCTCAGCTATCTCTGTTGAATCTGGTAACTATCTCATGAAGTATGAGAATCTTTTTACTATCCAGCTTCTTCATTATTAGATTGATAAACAATAAAAACATAGCAAGATATAGTTCAGGTAAAGCCCATGATTATTTGCTGTAAAAAGTATTACTTAAAACAAGATTAAACTACTAGTTGATGGAAGAAATCAAAATTCTTATGATCTTTACTCTTACTCTGATATCCGTGTGTTTGAACCATCCATTCATATCTTGTTTTAGATTGGTCCACCTATGTCTATCTGTATGGTACTACTTGTATTCCAGAATGCAACTTATTATCAATCTCCTTAACTTCTTATCTCTTTTGCAGATTTCAGTCCCCCCAATGATGACAAGAAGATATTCATTATTGTTGGAGCTGTAGTATCAGCGCTATTGCTCATTTTTATGATTTTGGGCATTCTAATGTGGAAAATATACATAGGAGGCAGGATATCAAGGGAAAAAGGTAATCACCAGGCGCTCATTTTGATGTAGAAATTAGATAGGATAATTTTTATCTTCTTCAACTATTCAAGAAGTTGAAACAATGTATAGCAATTTCCCAAGGGCTGTATATACCATTGCAGTCTGCATGTTATATTATTTAACATTTTTCCCTTGATGAAAAACCAGCAATCCAAAGTTGATCATCAAAGCAATTATACCGTTGCTGGATTGCAGACATGAGAATCTGTCTTCCTGACAGTTTTCTTTGGCTTTTCCGGTACTTGTATTGGAGTTAGTTAGTTTCAATCATAATCATATATGATGTGACCAGATCATACAGAAATTTAGGATCATTGTTTTTAATAAAATCTAAATGAAGGCTTATTTACATGAGAGATGGATGGCTTGAGGTCATTGAGTTGAGTAAATGTCTAAGAAGGACCCATATAAAAAAAATGTGAGAGATAAAATATTATGGATTTCAATTAACTCTCTTTTTGAAATGTCCTCTAAATGATGTTATCATAAGTGTTGAAGAACCAAAAGGCACATCTCTTGGTAATAGGCACCAATGAATTGCCCTTTTTTTTTTTTTTTTTTTTTCAATTCTCAATACACCTTTGTTTGCTAAGCAGACATAGGAAAAAAAATGAAACCCTAAATCTTGTAAACTTGGGGTTTATGACCAATAGCAGTATGGTACTACTTTCTCACCGCGTTTGTTTGGTCACGTTCTATCTAACATCTTCTAAGTAGTCAATAGACACAAGAATACCAATTAAAAAATTAATTATATCATTTATAAGGTGTAATCTGACTTCTTAGCCTCATCTTTTCATTCCGTTAACAGAGCTGAGAGGATTAGATTTGCAAACTGGTTTTTTCACCTATAAGCAAATCAAAGCAGCCACTGACAACTTTGATGTTGCAAACAAGATTGGAGAAGGTGGTTTTGGATCTGTATACAAGGTATCCCACAATGTCATCTTCCTTCAATTTTAGGATATCTATTTTTTTTTTATTGACTTATCCATGATATACCTTGTAACGACTCACCTCCAACGCCACAATATTGTCTACTTTTTGCTCTCCCAAACTAGACTTCCCAAGAGATCACTCATTCTGCTATTACTCTCAAATAAGTACGTTTAACTGCTGATTTCTGATAGGTTCATAGCCATCACGACTTTAAAATGCATTATGTCAAGAAGAGTGCAAATATACATATAAGCACATCCTCATTCCCATACCCAGGCAATGTGGAACGTCACAAAGTGGGTCATTACAAATGGTATCAGAGTTATTGCCCAACCTAAGATTTGGGGAGTGTGCACAACCTTATGAGGGTCGCTAGCGGGCACTAGATGGGACGTCAAGAATGGGGTGATCCTTTGAGGGTCGTTAGCGAGAACACTGGGTTCCAAGAGGGGGGGATTGTGATGTCCCAATGGGGATGTGCTTATATGTATATTCGTACCCTTTTTGACACAACGTGTTTTAATAAAGTTGTGATGACCGTAAACCTATCAGAACTCAGTAGTTAAGCGTGCTTATCCAAGAATAGTATCTGAATGGGTGACCTCCTGTAAAGTCTGGTTTAGGGGAACCAAAAGCGGATAATATTGTGGTGTTGGGAGTGAATTGTTACATACCTAGAGGCATCTCATTGGATCATGAATACATACCTGAAAATGTATATTTTTCTATTTCTGATTCAGGGTATATTGTTGGATGGTACTATAATTGCAGTAAAGAAACTTTCTTCAAAGTCAAATCAAGGAAATCGTGAATTTGTAAACGAAATAGGAATGATATCTGCTTTACAACACCCAAATCTTGTTAGATTGTATGGATGTTGTGTTGAAGGAAATCAACTATTCTTGGTATATGAATACATGGAAAACAATAGCCTAGCGCGTGCTTTGTTTGGTAAGCTTTATTTTCACTTTCGTATTCTATGTTGACCGAAGCATTGGAACCTAACACTACAAATGGTCCAAAGACTAAGTTGATGAATTCCCCATTGGATTGTCTATGAAAAATGCAGGTCCAGAGGAATACCGATTAGAATTGGACTGGGCTACGAGGCAGAAAATATGCATTGGCATAGCAAAAGGTTTGGCTTTCTTGCATGAGGGATCAACCCTGAGAATTGTTCATAGAGACATCAAAACTACCAATGTGCTGCTGGATACGGACCTTAGTCCAAAGATTTCTGACTTTGGTTTGGCCAAGCTTGACGAAGAGGAAAAGACCCACATCAGCACTCGAGTTGCTGGAACCATGTAAGTTACACCTACTTGTTGCTTTTCTTTTGGTCTCTGTAGTTATCGACTAAGAGATAATTCAGACAGATATTAACCTTAATGTCTATGTGAGATGCTGCCTTGAAACTAAGCCAGAACAAAGAAGCATTTAAAGTCTGCATATTTGAAAAGTTTCCTTGTGGAAAGTTCTGTAAAGCCTGAATTCAGCATTTGGTAGGATGCTCGCTTTCTACATTCGCAACACAAACATACTTGCTGAGAAATTCATAACTACATGATTCAACAGTTATCAACCTATGTTCATGCTTTACAAACTGGTCTAAGCATGAAACATGAACTAATCATCTGCTGTAGATTTCTTATGCTCCAATACTTTATGCAACAAACAATTAGCTCAATTTCCTTGTAGCTTAAAATTTGCAGGATTGGGAAAAAAAGGAGAAAAATTTGTCTATTCGACCATTAACATAAGTTCTACCCATAAACATATACTTCCTTGGCTTAAATAAGAATTATATAATTTGGAGAAACATGTGTTCAAATATTCTGTTTCCCTATAACAATGCTTTCATTTCAAATATTCTCAAAAACTGCTACATCACCAAGTGAAACAGAGAAATTCTTGACACCTTGTGGAATTATAAAGCCACAAGATGTTAAAAATTAGCCTCTCTACAGGGGATAGGTTACTGAAATGGGGAGCTAAAGGCGAGGTTAAATGTCTATTTTGTAGAGGTTGCATAGAATGTAGGGACCACTTATTTTTTGGTTGTGGTTTTAGCACGTGAATTTGGAAAGCCATTGTGGAAAAATGCAACCTGGATAACATCCCTTTTGAGTGGGAAGATGTAATTAAAAAGGGAGTGAAAGATTGAAAGGGAAAGAGTTTAAAAGCTGTGATTTGTAGGCTTGCATGAGGCTCAGTGGTTTATCATTTGTGGAGGCAAAGAAATGATGTCAAGTTTGGGAATATGTTAATCTCGGAGGAGAAAATGGTTCAAAGGATTAGTTGGGAGGTTAGATCCCGAATCATGTGGAAGGGCAAGTTTAAAAGCAGTGGAGAAAATGCGGCTGTGTGCTAATTGGGATATTCCCATCCGTGTTTTGATTTGATCTGATTGGGCTGCTTGTTGCTGATTCTGGTTGAGGTGTTGGCTGTTTTGTTGGTTGCTGGTATTGCTGCTCAGGTCTGGGTTTTGACTCTTTTGATCTGAATAGGGCTGGAAATAAGGGTCGTGCTGGTGTGCGCACTTTTGTTTGTATAGCTGCTGTTTTTCTGGTTGAGGGGCTTCAGTTCTTGGCTTCTTACTATATAGATTGGCTGCTGCTGGTTCTCCTGGAACAGGGTTTTGATGCTGATGGGGTCTTCAGTATAGGTGGTTTGTCTGTATTGAATTCTGATATAGTTTTGTTTTGATTGTCAGGTTGGGAGTAGCTTGTATAGTGGCGCTACTGGTTGAGCTGAGATAGTGGGTTGTGTTGTAAGGGCCTCTGGGCCTATGGTTCTAGTAGATTACTCTGCTAGAGTGTTTTGTACATTGTTGTTCACAGATTTTCATTCATCAAAAAATAAAAAAAATAAAAAATGTAATACCAACCCCATTAAATTTGAGCTCAATGACCAGACAACTTGTGTGGGCATTATTTATTTATTAGCAAGTTTCAAAAGTGATGAAATTATCTTCTTCCCTGTCGGTAATAATTTGTGCATCTTTGATGGAATGGATTACCAATCAATTCTAGTAGCTAATCAATTGCATAACTGAATGCTAATGCAAGAGAAATATGAGATGGTAACTAAGTTTCTATTCATGTTGGACTTTTTCGAATATATAAGATAAGAACTTCATACTAGTCAACCAGGAGTCAAAATAAAATTTTTATTTTGCAGAGGATACATGGTGCCAGAATATGCATTATGGGGTTATTTAACCTATAAAGCAGATGTTTATAGTTTTGGTGTTGTTGCATTGGAACTTGTTGCTGGGAAGAACAACATGAAATATCGACCAAATGAGGATTATGTCTGCCTGCTAGATTGGGTAAGATTGATCTTTTCCTTTTAATAAATGAATTTGAAACATAACCCAAAGAATGGTTGCTTCGTTGTGGCTTTCCTTCTGACTTAGTCATTGTGATATGTAACTCTAGATTCGAGCAGCAAAATAAACTAACTAGGCTGAGATTGACTCATTCGCTTTAGGCGTGAGTTCAGCTAATGACATGTATATTTTTATTTTTCTATTATGTACATTTGGCTACGATACATATATATCTTTTGATTTGCTACATTTCATTTCCATTGTCTTCTCTATGCTTCTTCCAGGCCTTTGTTCTAATGCAAAAGGGTAATCTAATGGAGCTGGTCGATTCAAAGTTGGGTTCCGAGTTCAACGAGGAGGCAGTTAGAATGATCAAAGTAGCTCTATTATGCACTAATTCATCACCGGCACTTAGACCCGCCATGTCTGCAGTAGTAAGCATGCTCGAAGGCCGAACTGCGGTTAATGAACTTATAACGGATCCAAGTATATTTGGCGAGGAATTGAGGTTTAAAGCCTTTAGACACCCATTTGATGTGATCAGTGAAGCTGATAGCCTTATTCAGTCATTAGATTCAACATAGCTTGGCTCTAGATGACTGTAAATGTTACATTACATTACATGTATACAGACATACAGTCTACAGCTTTTAATATTGGTAGATGTATCTACCCTTCTATTCTAGTTGTCTCTGCACATTTTGTTACTGCAGACTTGAAATAACAAGAAAGAAACATCAACTACGAGGATTACTTAATTTCCCCACGTCTCAAGGCTCAGGTTCTTCTTCCATTTTTCACTTAACTCCACAAGAAAGTTGGAAGTACTTGGCTTAACATCCTGCTAATCTGAGCTGAAGATAGGGATCGGTATGCCATTCTAGAACTCAACCACTAGTGGAATAGACCCATGAAACGAAATGATTATTCTTAATCGTAATCTTATGATAAGTTATAAGGACCAGCTGATTTAGAGAACATATGTATCACTAAAAAGTTTGTCAACATGAAGGCTACACATTTGGAATGTAGAAAAGATCCCTGAAATAGAATGATTATTCTTAATTTTATGGAATAAACATTTTTTTTTTATTTGGTAGCACACTATAACTCCCCTAAATAGAGGAATAGTTATTCCTCTAAAAATAAAAAATTAATTAAAGAAATAACTATTCTTTGAAGAAAATGATGGGTTTTCCAAAGAAAAAAAACTCATTATTTTTAAATTTTTTTAAAGCTAAAATTTATAAATAGAAAATAGAAAAAAAAAAAAAAATCAAAACATTCTACGGGTATCCTATCACCCTAATAAAATACGTGGGGAGATGTTTTTTTAAAGGAAAAGTTATTATTAGAGGAACATGATGGGTTTTCCAAAAAAAAGTCATTATTTGTTTTTTAAACAAAAACCTAAAATTTATAAATCACATCCGATGATCTTTTTGTAAACCGACATTCTCTACAATAACAACAATAAAAGGTTGGCAACCCAACAATAAGCTCTAAAATAGCAAGATCAGTGTAGATAAACAAAAATTAAAAGAAAATGCGTCTAAAAAATGATGTAACCATATGAATTATTGGCATGAACACCAAGAAAAATGGTTAATAGTTAAGGCGGTTTGACAAGGCGTACCAAGGATGACACAGCCAAGAGGCACGTGAAATGGCATGAACCTCGAAAGGTCCCTCAACCCTTTCCGAACCCCAACTAGGAAACAACAACAAACACCAGCACAGAAGCTAAAAAAAAAAAAAAAATAAAAAAAAAATAAAATTACAAAAGTACAACCCATAACCCAAAAATCAATAACACCAACCGAGGAGATGGTAGGAATGTGAGATCCATGCGCAAGCACACGAAGGCCAGGCAAGGGTAGATCGAACAAGCATTTGAAGTTTGTGGAGGTAAAACTAAGAAAATTAAAAATTTGGCAGGGTAAAATTGTTAGAATATATGACGAGATTTGATTGTAATTGATTGTAATCTCCCATAATCAGATTTTTTAGTAATCAAATTTGATTGGTTTGATTGTAATCAGATTTGATGGTAATCAAATCAAATTATCATACATATCTACCCCAATTGTCCTATAAATATGAGTATTTTGTTTTGTAATATTATCAATGAATCAGAAAAAAATGTAGCTAGGCCAGCTTATCTACTTCGCCAATGGAAAGTATGCATCCCTAACAACAGTTCCTAGTGCCGGAGGAAATTACTCAAAATTCGAAACATAGCTTGGGAGTTTCTCAGGTTTGATGTTGGTCCTGGAAGTAAAATTCATCTTTGGGTGGATAATTGACACCCCTTTTGAGCTTTGGTTGACAAGTTTGGGTATAGAATCATTTATGATTCTAATAGCCAGTTGGAGGCTAAGCTAGACTCTGTTATTAGGCAGGGTAATTGGTGTTGGTGTCCTGCACGGTCTGATGATCTTGTTGCTATACAAAGCAAGTTGCCGGAAGTGCCCATTGTGAAGTAGATAAGCCAATCTGGATTATTGCTAGATCAGGCTCTTATGTTTGTTCAAACACCCTGGAACCATCTTAGGAAGAAGAAAGATGAGGTGAGTTGGTGGCCTTTGGTTTGGCATTTTTTTTCCATTCCTACACAGGCTTTCATCCTTTGACTGGCTGTCCTTAACAGACTCACCACTGGAGATCGCCTGACTGCTTGGGGTTTTCAAGGGGATACCAACTGTACTTTCTGTAGGGGTGAAATTGAGAGTCGAAACCATATGTTATTTCTATGTGGTTTTAGCTCCCGGATTTGAAAAGCATGTTTGCAGCGATGTGGCATTTTGAGCCCTTCTACTAGTTAGAATGATGGTATTGCTGAGGGGTGCAATCACTGGAAAACTAAGAGCTTGATGGGTACTATATGCAGGCCGTTATTGAGCTCTACAATTTATAATATATGGCGAGCCTGGAATGAGATTAAATTTGTGGGTCATCCTCAAACGGAAGAGCAACTCCTGAAACAAATATTTTGGGAGGTTCAATGTAGAATTTCTGGAAAAGGAAAATTTCCTAGGAATATGGAGAATGTCTCCCTCTGCCATAGGTGGAATATTGATGTCAATATACTGCATTAGTATAATTAGCTGCTCAGTTGTTTCTTTGTAGTTTTGTTTGGTTGTTTGCTTGGAGACATTCTCTGGTTGTAAAGGGTGTTCTGCTTGGGATTGTTTCCCTTTGATTGTACAGTTGATTCTTTTGTCAATATATAGATCTATTTATTCTTTCAAAAAAAGAAAAGAAAAATGTAGCTACTTTATCCTATGGAGGTAGGTCTTAGACCGAATCTTATAAAATCTCGTCTTATATTCTTTTTATTTATTTTTCTCTTCCATTCTTAATTTCTTCATGGTATCATAGCTATAGGTTAAGCGAGTTTCGATCCTGTGAATTTTCATTTTTTTTTATTTTTATTTTTATTTTTAATTTTCTTCTCTTTTTGTTCAATCTCTAGTTTTTAGATTGTATCAGAGAACAAAACAAAACAATGCATTCGCCTACTTTGATTTTTTTTTTTTTCCAATGGTGTTCGTTGTAGAGGAAATTTTTGTTGAATAGTAATAAAATGTGATTTATGTGATATAAAGTAGAAAGAGGTTTCAAATCTTTTTATAGAATAATGAAAATGTTTTGTTTTATAGTGAATTTTTTTTATTTGAATAGAAATTTTTTTTTGATTGATGTGATATAAAAAGTAAAAAAAAAAAAATTTAAAATGTATTTAAGTTGACTTTTTTTTTTTGGAGAAGTTAAAAAAAAAAGAAAAAAAAAGAAAGAAAGAGGAGAGAAGAGGGAGGGGGTTATTAAAAGGTGCTAGCTATCCTTGCGTCGTTCTCCGCATTGGGTTACTTGTTAATTTTTAGTTTGCTGTTTGTTCTTTCAAGGAAATTGCAATTTCAAATAATAATAATAATTAAAAATAAATAAAACGAGAGCATAAAGAAAAAAAAAAATTGGGTTGAAAAAGAAAGGGCTAAGTTGTCATTATTTAGCCATGTGACCCATCTTTTGGCCCTTTGTTGGCCCAATTATTTGGTCTATTGTTAGTCATGCTGTTGACCAAAACCTATTTTGGGTCCTTTGGTAGCCCAATTTCTTTGACCTTAGTGGTATTGTTTAACGAGCTATGCATATTTAAGGCCTATAATTGGTCTTATTTCAGCTCACAGTAGGCTCTCATTTTAGCTCATAGTTAGCCCATTTTTAGCCTATTGTTATTAAAGGCCTATCTTTGATCATTGTCGTCAACCACCTCCAATCATCGTCGCTAGCTGCCACAAACTCCTACAAGTTTCCGGCGTACTTCACCATCTTCCACCTTGAGTTTAAGTGGGGATATATATATTATGAGATTTGATTTCAGAAATCTTATTATAATTTATTGTAATCTCTCATAATCAGATTTAATGGTAATCAAATCAAATAAACCACAATTCTCCTATAAATATGAATATTGTGTATTATAATATTATCAAGGAATAAGAGTAAAATGCATGTAGCCCTTAGGGTTTTATCTTGTGGATGTAGATCTTAGACCAAACCATGTAAAATCTCATATCTTTATTTTCTTTTTATACCGCTATTTATTTATTTTTCTATTTCATTCTTAATTTCTTCAAAATTTTAATTTTTGAAAGGGTTACAAGGTTCTTTTTCTTAAAATAAAAATAAAAATGGAGAAAACATGTTCCACCCTTGAGGCCAGGCAGAGGCATGGGAGGTGACAGCGGGGAGTGTAAAGGTCGGTGAAGACAGTGAATAGGGCCTACAAAAGACGAAGAAAGCCTCACAATAAGCGAATAAAAAAAAAAAAAAAAAAACTTCCGTTAATGGGAGCTTCGTGACGTGAGGGAGGGGGCGAGGATCCCTCGTCATTCATCAAGCACGACAACTCAAGTCGTCTTTTGCAGACAGCAAGTTTTCTCTCGGAGGGGATTTGTTGCGTGATTGGCGCGATAAATTAGTGTTGGAATTTTGTGCTTTAATTTGGGAACGGACAGTGACAGTGAGACTGTGAGATCTATGTAATAAATTAAAAACCTCCATTTGATGTGTTCGTACTATTCCATTCAACTTTATAAAATCATTAAACACCATTTAATTTTAACTTATTTACTCCATAATTTCTATTTGTTGAGAATGAAAAAATATAAGAAATTACTTGTTAATAACAAAAAAATTTTACAAACTAAATTTTTTACGACCCATGTATAAAGATGACATATATCCTTTAAACATATGTTTTTCATATGTTTATCCTCCAAACAGAAGGACATCTTGCGACAGAGATCCTTCTCAAATTCACAAAAAGTATTTGAGGATGAGGGCCAATGAAGGGCCTTGTGACGGACGTCCTGGTCTACAAATTCTTAAAACGATATGAATTGCCTTCAATTTGGAGGCCGAATTCTTAAATATATTGCTTCTTAACAATCGAAAAACACATTATATGGTTTTTAGTAGCATTTATAAGAAAGAATGTGTTTCTTACATGCATGCTTAAATGATACATATCACTTTTTAGGAACTAGTTATATGAGTTTCTATGATCTATAAATTTGTAGAGAGTTTACGTCCATTTGAATATAAATTTTCTCGATTAGAGAAATTTCTCTGAGTCTCTAATTCGGTCTTTAAAAATGTTGTCCCTTAACATGTTAGAAATATGTGTTTTTTTAACCTATTAAAAAAATATATGTTAATGATATGTTAAGCGACACATGATACTTTTCCCCAACCCAATTTGAAAGGAATTTTTATACCTTAAAAACTTTTTAATCTTTTTAGATGTGCACAAGAATTTCCTTAATTTAAACGAAGTTGAATGAATAAAAGTGTGATGTATCCAATATTAAACATGAGAATTGAAAATCATATATTTTCTAGTACGTGTTTCTCACATACTTTTCTAATAGCATTAATAAAAATAATATGCGCTTCTCAGATTCTCAATGGACTTATGACATTTTTAAATAATATGTGTTTAATGTCATTCTCTTACACATATCTTTTACAAATTCATTACTAAATTTGTAAAACCTATATATGGCTCCACCAATTTAATGGTGAATTTGCACATTTTTTATACGGAGACGTTCAAGAGATAGACAAGAGAATGAAACAAAGCATTACTCTTTTTAGAGACAGAATTGAAAGAAATTTTTCTAAACCATTTTGAAAGAAATTTTTCTCCTTTAAATGTGGTAAAAAGCTAGTAATCCTAGAGTCCAAGATGCCGGCCATGAGTCAAGAAAGACCAATATTAGTCATAGCACGTGGTCTCACAAGTTTTCGCGTGTAGACTACGGCCCTTTTCCTTTAATTTCCTTTCTTTCGTTTCTAGTTTATATCTATATTAATCAGAAGACCCTTTTTCTTTTCTTTTTTTTTTTTTTTTTTTTTTTTTTTTTTTTTTTAGTTTAATTTGCTGGCCTTGACCTACTTGTTTACTTACTCAAGTCAAGAAACCTACTCTCTGCAACTGTATTAATTAAACTGGTTTGGAGCTCCAAATTGAACTGGCTTAGGCAGAGGCAGATTTGCAAGCCCCCCCTCAAGATTAAATTGCATTATATATATGTATAGTCTCTCTCCTTTCCGACCAACGAGGAAGACCATGCTAGTATTACAATTGTAAGGTTCGAATTTGGTAGAAATTACTACATTACATTATATATTCGAATATTGCAGTTTACAGAAGCTAGAATCATTTATATCATGGAAATCATTTTTAGATGCATATATATAAATGTGAAGGGTCCCTTGAGTACATCAAATAATTGATTTATATGCAGCTAGCTTGCAAGCAGAGCTCGTGGAATAGCCTTATGATCAGTAGAGGAGATGATGGCAAGACTTCTTCCTTGTGTTTGCTTTGTTCTACTCATCTTGCTTTTATGCATGGAAGCACAAGCAGGCCGTCTACGCCCTACTACTCCTGATGAAGAAGGTGAGGAGGCTTTTCTTTTTCTTTCTTTCTATATATATATATATGTCAAAACTTTCCTTCATGTATATCAGGTTGGTGGATATGGAAATCTACAAATTAGGTCTTAGCATAATGAAGCTAGCTTTTATTGGCAGCATGCCATATGGTGGTACGAACAAGGGCAATACTGCAAACTAGTAGACAGAGTCATATCTATGTCGTTGACGAAGGAAAAACGTTAGTCATATGTGCTTCGTTTTACCTTAAAAAGATTAGTCTAAATTATTCCTAGAGAGTTCTCTAGAGGTCAATATCACCTAATAAAAAACTAATTTGAAACTTAACACCTCTAAACATTTTTCATAATCCATTCACAACAATTGAAACACTAAGACTTAACTTTTTAAGGTATCGATCACAATCTTTTTTTCATTCAAATCATTGACGTCCACTTCATAACCACGTCACACTGCAATGCCTAAATGCACATGGTATCTTTTTTTTTTTTTTTTTGGGAGGGGGTGGTTGGGGGAAACATGGCATCTAGATTACCATTTATCATGACCCAAAAAAAGTGAGCCACATTTGTACTCTTAATCCAAATAGACAAATGAGAGTTACAATTGGAATTTCCCTGAGTATATAAAAACTTATTTGATTGGATGATTAGACACCCTGATTATTAGGAATACAATTAAAATCAACAGAGTTTTTTTGGGCAGTGATTTTTTTTTTTTTTTTTTTTTTTTTTTTTTTTTTTTTTTGTATCTCTCACATTATTGGTTCAAGTAAATAAGTGTGGGATGAGACTGTATAGCCAAACATTTCTCTTAATTTTTTTTTTCTCATTTTTATTACTTTTGACAAAAAGAAAATCAAATTGTTTTTTGGTTCTCGTAAATAGAAGTGAGATTGTAGTATTTTACACCAAATTTAGTCAAAATTCTTTATTTTTAAGTTCTTTTTTTCAAAAAAAAAAAAACCCTTTTGACATTAATCTTAGAGATGTAATACATTGCCACCTTAACACACAACTCTTGACTACCTTTGCCCACGTGACAACTTTAACTTTGACTTTTTTTTTTTTTTTTTAGAAAAAAAAATCCTAAAGCTAGTTAAGAAATCACATTACTACATAGATAAGGTAGTCACGAGTTGTGTCTTAAAGTGGCAAAAAAAAATTTTAGAAAAAAAACCCTAAAGCTACCTGAGTAATAATTCACTACCATCTAAATATACAACTTTTCACCACCTTGCCACATAGGCAAGGTGGTGAAAAGTTGTATCTTTGGGTGGCATTGAATCATTACTCAAAGCTAGCTAGGAGACCACATTGCTACATAGATAAAATGATCAAGAGTTGTGTCTTATAATGGCAAAAAAATCATCTCTTAATCTAATATAGTACTTCCATCATGTCTACTGCTGAATTCTTAAAGAGGTAAATTATTCCACTTCAATTATATCCACACCTAAACCTAATGCTTTCTCCGTCCGAATCCACAGTCCACTGCCGTCCTAGGTGTGCGGCATTCAAGCCCACCCACCCATCAGTGATGGACTGCTAAACCCAATACTCCCGACCGAATGAAGCCCATATTCCACCACCAAAAGACTACTTAAAATCCCCGATCCATTCAACCCTCCAAACAAACAAAAACCCAAGAAAAGATTGGCTCAAGCAGCTGGAAATCCCAAATTGGACCATTCTCAAATCCGGGAATTTCCTATGATTGGAGATCTCGAAGAATTTCCTTACCCTTTGTAATTGGGCAGAGGATGTGAGGAGAGCCTGTTGGGTCCTTTTTGTCCGAGCAACGGGCACATTGCTTGAGCAAGTTGTTTGGGCAGATGGTTCTCTATTCGGGTAAGAAGGCCCTGTCACGGGTATATTAGCTTAGTGAGCCTTTGGCCTTAGTAGCTTAGTGGACAATATTAAGTTAGTGGCCTTTGGCTTGGTAGCTTAGTGGGCAACATTAAGTTAATGAGCATTTGGCCTGCTTGGTGGCTTAGTGGGCCTTGAGTTTATTTATATTGTCACGTGTATATTAGCTTAATGAGCCTTCGGCTTTAGTAGCTTAGTGGCCTTTAGCGTTGTAGCTTAGTGGGCAATATTAAGTTAGTTATTAGGTTAGTGCCCTTCGGCTTGATAGCTTAGTGAGCAATATTAGGTTAATGTGCCTTTGGCCTTGGTAGCTTAATGGGCCTTGAGTTTGTTTATATAAGGCTTAAAGTCTAATGTAGAGGCATTGATTTTTTGATCATTGTTTTTTGAGCAAACTTAGAGAATTAATGTGTTAGGAGATTGGCCCTATCGAATGTGGCTGAATTATGTACTTTTTCTTATATGAATCAATCCATTTCAATTTCGTCATCGATTCATTTCTGATTCCAATTTTCTTTTACAAATTCTGTAGATCAAACCCTAAATACCTAGAAAATCAGTAACAAGATAAAATGCTTGTTACAAGTGGTATGAGAGCCTAGATCCACTAATTTTGGTTCAGTTACAGCCCTAGATCCATGGAATTTTATTCGCAATATACACCGACTCGACCGACGTTGGGAGATTTCCAGCTCGAGATCTCTGGAGTTCCAGAGCATGTGAGGAAGAAGCAAGAAGCTGAGCGAAAATTTCAAGAAGCCGAGCAGCAACGATCTGACACTCTAATGGCTGAAATGAGGAGGTAATTGAACGCTACTCAAAGTGTTTCTCGGTGGGACGAAATTGTTAGGGCTATTCAAGCACGCTTTTCGGTCCCTGAGGAGGTAGACAATGAAGAGAAATTCAAGAAAGGAGCAGAAGAGAAGAAAGACGATGAAGAGGAGAAGAGAGACGAAATACTTCCAGAAATCGATCCAAATGAAGCTCCAAAATATACAATATTTTCAGAAACAGATCCAAAACACACAATAATTCCAGAATCTGAAACGAAATTCCAAAATACATAGATCCTGCTCCACGAAATTCCTCCACAAATTTCCGAATCTCTCGAGGTGCAGCAAATTCCAGATCGGGAGGGGCTTTATCAGAATGAGAAGAACTTGGGTGATGCAAGGCTGCATCCAAAGTTCGAGCTCAGACACACTAAATATGGGATGCAACCTTTGCGAGGGGCTGAGATGGTGCTGTTGTATGCGGATGGGCTGGACTTTGTTGCCCTGAAGCACCGATGGCGTTGGAAGCACGCGGAAGGAGAAGAAGAGGATGCGGCGGCGGTAGAGGAAGCGCCGAAATGTGAGAAAGTGACCTCCACGTGCTCCGCCGGGGAACAATTCGGGCAAGAGGCAATGCCACCAGGGTGCGTCGATGCTGGCGTAGAGAAGGGGCAACTCGCTGTCGCCAGAGTCGAGCGTGACAGCAAACCAGATAGTCCGCGAAGCCGAGCCGGCGGGCCGGGGACTCGGACGATCTGGCGGATGGCCGACCAGCAAGGGTCAGAGGAGGAGCGTGGGGCTTGGAGCTTCCAGATCAATCATTTTTGGCCGACCAGCAAGGGTCAGAGGAACGGCAGATTTAACGTGAACAAGGAAGAAGAAGAGAAGACTCTGGAAGCTAGCAAAACGGTGCGTTGAGAGGGAAAGTGCTTGGGTAGAACTCATTAGAAGAGAGGTTTCGGTTACGTGTCTACCAGAAGTTCACGTGATGTTTGGGAGGCTGAAGACTGAAGTGCGGAATGGTGCTGAACAGCTGGGCCTACTTGCTGCCAGTTGGAATATTTTTTTTTTTTTAACAAGTCAACATTCAATGCCTTGCTCGGAGAGTCGGAGGAGGCGGTGCTAGTACTACACTTGTTTGGGTTGGTCAAATGGTGCAGACTTTTTAAAATGGGCTTAAAGGATGAGAAATGGTTGGACTCAAAAGGGGCTAGTATTGTCACAGGTATATTAGCTTAGTGGGCCTTTGGCCTTAGTAGCTTAGTGGCTTTGACTTGGTAACTTAGTGGGCAATATTAGCCTATTAGGTTAGTGGCCTTTGGCCTTGGTAACTTAGTGAGCCTTAGAATTTGTTTATATAAAGCCTAAAGTCTAATTGTAGAGGCATTGATTTGATCATTGTTCTTTGAACAAATTTGAAGAATTACACTCTTGAATGTGCTAGGAGATTGGCCCTCTCGAATGTGGCTGAATTCTGTATTTTTCCTTTTATGAATCAATCTATTTCAATTTTATCATCAATTCATTTCCAATTCTAATTTCCTTTTACAAATTCTGTAGATCAAACTCTAAATACCACGAAAATCAGTAAGAGCATTCATAATCGCCTCATCAAATTTTACTCGTCAAAGTAGCTAAAAACCACTTTTCTTTATTCTGGTGAGCTATTTTTTTCAGTAGCTTCACCATTTTAACTATTCACTATTCCATTTAAATATTTTTTTTTTCCAGATTTCTTTATTCTTTCTCTGTTTAATCTTTTTATATAACAAGCTATTATACACATTCATCTTGAGATTAAATCATTGCTAAGAAATTTACAGAAGTTTTCATTTGCTTCTCACCAAATTCAAAAAAGAAATAAAGAAAAGATAAATGAAAAAATCACAAAGTTTTTTTTTTTTTTTAATTTTATTTTTTATGAAAAGAACCACAAAGTTTATGTTAGGGACAAAGAAACCTTCATGTCCATGAAATAAAGACATCATCGTGTGAGAAAGATGGGAGATGGGAGAAGAAAATGAGAGAAAAAATGAAAATAAAAATAAAAATGTGCTGATCATGGGAGAGAGAAAGAAGAAACAAAATTGGTGAGTGAATATTACTCATCAAAATTTGTGAGTAATTTTACTCACCAAAACTTTTTGGTTAAAGTGGTGAGGCTGCTGGGAGTGGATTTTTAGTGTTTTCATCAAATTGGCTCACCAAAATAGCCAAAAGACTACTAGGAATGTTCTAACAAGATAAAATGCTTGTTACAGCCCCTCACTCTCACATGGCTTCTATAATTTCTACTACTTTCTACTTTTTGGATTAAGATCCCATGAAATTAGGCTATCCAAATTTCACTCAAATTTGGGTGCCTTAAGAGAGAGCTCATAGAGGGTTGTAAGCCCACCTGCCCCAAATAGTTTGAGTAATGCGACACAGACTCATACTTCTTCACACCCTTAGATAGCTTTTACAACCACTATTGGCTTTGATATGGATCTTTATTTGATTTTTATTCAATGGTGGTTTTAAAAGCCACCTAATGATGTAGATGAGTGAGATTGTGCGTGACATTACTCCCATCGAAAACATGTCAAAAGACACTTGAAAAAAAAAGAAACATGTATACTTTTCCATATAATATAACATCGGGTGCGCTTGAATCGAAGAAGATTTCTTAGAACACTAGTAGTAGATTCTCTAAATTTTATTTGCTTCTCTATATGTAGGAAAAACTCTTAAAAAACCTACTGAATCAGATTTCCTTCTTGTTTCTTAAACTAAAGAAACACCAAGGGAATCAAATTAACTAAAAGTGGTTACCTTAGCATTATTTTAATATAAAAAACTTTCTATTTCCTCTCCCATTTCTCTAACATTTATTTGAAACAATAATTAAATGATTTTTTGTTCATCTCTCTTTCTCTATCTTAGCATTTTTTTAAGGCAAAACTAATGGAAAAATAATTGATGAGTTTGGGGTATTATGCAGTGAAAGCCCTTCGTGAAATAGCCAAAGAAATTGGGAAGAAAGATTGGAATTTCAGTTTGGATCCATGCGGTAACGACCCAAGCTGGACAACAACAGAATCGCCAGTGTACGAGAATTCTGTGAACTGCAAATGCTCACCCTCTGTATGTCACGTGGTTGGACTGTAAGTACCCTTCATTTCCTTCGTACATCCTATTAAATAATTCCTATTCGCTCTTTTCAAAGCTTAAATGAAGGTTTAGATTAAATATGCTTTTAACCTCTTAGCTAATAACTATTTTTATAAAGCTTTGTAAATTAATAGGTGTGACAATTAGACCATTAAACTATAAATTTGTTACATTTAAGATACTATGTTAAATGTTGAGGTCTATTTGGATGAAAAATTGGTCACATGCCATGAACGTGACCACTTTTTTATCTTATTTCTTATAATACCCTTCATTTTTATAAAACTAAAATAATAAAAAAAATAACTTTAAAAAAAAAAAATGAAACATAAAGGCTGGCCGAACCACTCCATGGGGTGGTTCGGCTGGAGTGGTTCGGCCACCCAAATATAAGGTGGGGGTGGCTAACGAGCCACCACCAAAGGTGCATGGCTGGGGGTACTTAGAAACAAAACAGAAATTTTTCCAATTTTTCGAATTATTACTCCTGTAACTCTAAATTTCCTTAAGATTGATGCATATTCTTTAATTTTTGTATTAAATCACTAGTTATGTAAGACCTTAACCTGATAAAAAATTATAAATTTATTTATTTAATTAATATCGTAACACTTGCCTTACGTGTGGATTCAAACTCGACCGAACACACAAATTATTCAATTGCAATCAGAGATAAATTACAGAGAAAAAGTTTGAATTTAGACTTTTGCTTTGACACGATGATCAACCACCGGTTATTGCTTAAACGGATATAAATAATGAATTTGATTATTTAATTTGGAAGTTGCATGCTGGGTTGAAATATTGTTTACTTCTGAGCCAGTGATACTTTCAATTTTCTCATCGTCTGTTCAAACATATATAAGGGAAGAGAAATCTTGTCCTAGCAGATTAAGGGTTTTAAAGGTTGTGATGGAGGAATAATCAGATGATATTTGATCTTTTATCTATAATCATTCATGTCACACAGAAGTCTTAAAGGGCAGGATCTTGATGGTGTGCCTCCACCGTCCATAGTGAACCTCCCCTTCCTAAAGAAGATGTAAGAAGAGTAACCATGTTTTACTTATTAGTACCAGAAAATTGATTTAAGCTTCTAATCTAATACCACACTTTCCTCTTGCCTGTAGCGAACTCTCTCGAAACTACCTTACTGGTACAATTCCACACGAATGGGCTTCTATAAAGTTGGAATATCTGTACGTAGTACTCAATTAACCTCTGATTTTAGCCAGTAAATGTTCATTCTTATTGAATTAAGCTGGTTCAATGCAGGTCCTTTAATGTAAACAAGTTATCAGGACGTATCCCAAGCTTCCTGGGAAAAATTACTACCCTTAAACTTTTGTATGCTCTAATTGTATCTTTCTTACTCACCGTTTTTTATCTAGTAATGTTGCATGATTGTTTGATTTGGTTTAGCCCAGCTTTGATATTAACAAAGACTGTATTTTCAGGAACATAGAGAACAATCTGTTTTCTGGAATTATTCCTCCTGAACTTGGAGAGTTGGTTAACTTGGAGGGCCTGTCAGTGTTTCTTTTTATCCTTTTTTTTTTCTTTCAAACCAGATTTGATGATTCATTTCTTAATTATCAATGATTTAATTATTCAATTAACACCAAGTTTAACTGGTCTGAAATTCCCATTTGATGACTGCAGTATTCTCAGTGCCAACAATCTCACTGGAGAGTTGCCAATAGCTCTCACTAATCTAGCCAAATTAACGGAACTGTTAGTGATTGCAACCCATTTCTATACTTATAAGTAATTTTAGATGTTTACTTGAAAAGCTTATAGTTTCTATGTTATTCAGTCTTGTTTCCAATTTGGCTATATGCAGAAGGATTAGCAGTAACAACTTCACTGGAAGAATACCTGACTTTTTTCAAAGTTGGAAACAACTTAAGAAATTGTATGTGTTCTAGTGTTTTTTTCCCATAGTGTTAAAATCTTTTCTAGTAGAACATTCAGGTGTAATCTAACCATTAAAATTGTGTTTTTAACAGAGAAATTCAAGCTAGTGGTCTCGAAGGGCCCATTCCTCCTAGCATTTCTGTCTTGAGTAACTTAACTGAGCTGTAATTTCTGCCTTCTAAGTACTCTTGGGTTGCATAATCTTTGTGATATTTCCCTGTTATACTCAAATTAACAAGACTTGTTGCTTAAGAGGCTAACAGTTATTGATGATTGAATTTTGTTCAGAAGGATTAGTGACTTACTTGGTGAGGGTTCTAAATTTCCACTGTTAAGTAACATGACAGGCATGCAAAAATTGTAAGTCATTCTTTTACTGTAAAATTTCAAGAACTCTAATAATACGAAGTTATAGCAATTTTTCTGAGATGATGTCGGTTGACATTGCAGGATGTTAAGGAGCTGCAATCTCTTTGGAACAATCCCCGCACATATATCAAAAATGGAATCACTAAAAGCTTTGTAGTCCTTCTGTCCTTTCTAAATTCCTCTCATTTTTTGCTTTGTTTACTGAAACATTAGTGCACTACACGCCCCAGATGGTTGTATTAGACCCTGTTTATTATCTCCATTAAAGAACTTTAACTTTATACTTAATTTACAAACATAGGGATGTGTGAAGTTTTCTGTTTTCTGTTTTCTTTCTTTTTTTTCTTTTTTTTTTAGGGGGGGAAGGGAGTGTTGTGACGTCCCACATTACTTGGGTGTAGGAATGATGATGCGCTTATATGTATATTTTTGCACATTTCTTGACACAACGCGTTTTAAAGCCGTGATGGCCATGAACCTATCAGAACTCCGAAGTTAATCGTGCTTCTATGAGAATAATAATAGGATGAGTGATCTCTTGAAAAGTTTGGTTCGAAGGAATTAAAAGCGAATAATATTATGTCGTTAGGGGTGGATCGTTACAGAAGGGGTGGGGGAGGGGTTACTATATGTAGATATTGGCATATTAAAGTTCACAGTAGATACTTATTTTCCATTATGATTTTACTCATTCATCTCTAGAATTAAAATGTTTTCCTGATTCTACACTTTACAAGCTGGACATTTATGTCTTATCAGGTTCAATATGTTGACGGTTAATTAGATCATTTTATAAAACTTCTTTTGTGTTATTATAACACCTTTTTCATTACATCCATGTAGAGACCTCAGCTTCAACAGATTAGAAGGGGCGATTCCGGATATTGAAGGCCTAACACACTTGAAAAACATGTAAGTGTGGCCTCAAAACCCTAAATATAGCTCTATGGCAGAGAAGCTCAAATAAACTATTTAAAGCAGCACAAAGCACACAAATATATCATCAAAGAGATTATAGTGCTTATGATTAGGATTTATGTATTGTGATACCCTAAAAAGTTAAGTCATACATCGATTATGTACTAAATGAGGCTTAACTGTACATGTAGTGTAACGATCCACCCCCAATGACACAATATTGTCCGCTTTTGGCTCCCCATATCAGACTTCCCAGGAGGTCACCCATCCTGGGATTGCTCTCGCAGCGGCTCGCTTAACTGCGGAGTTCTGATAGGTTCATTGCCATCACGGCTTTAAAACGCGTTGTGTCATATAGGGTGCATTTACACATATAAGCTCATCCTCATTCCCAGGCGATGTGGGACGTCACAATCACCCCCCCTTGGGACCCAGCGTCCTCGCTGGCGACCCTCATGGGATCACCCCATTCTTGGCATCCCAGCGAGTGCCCGCCGGCAACCCTCTTGGGCTTGTGCACGCTCCCACCATCTCAGGCTGGGCAATGGCTCTGATACCATTTGTAACGATCCACCCCCAATGACACAATATTGTCCGCTTTTGGCTCCCCATATCAGACTTCCCAGGAGGTCACCCATCCTGAGATTGCTCTCGCAGCGGCTCGCTTAACTGCGGAGTTCTGATAGGTTCATTGCCATCACGGCTTTAAAACGCGTTGTGTCATATAGGGTGCATTTACACATATAAGCTCATCCTCATTCCCAGGCGATGTGGGACGTCACATGTAGTTCTAGAGAGCTCTAACTGTAATTTTGACTAGCTAGTCATTTTAGAGTATAGCACTGATGTGACTAACACTTTTCTTGGGTCATGACAAATAGTATCAGAACCAATCTAGTAACATCATGTGGCATTGGAATAATGTAATGTGACATGGGCCTAGACGAGAATTTTAGGGATTTAAGTGAGGGATATTTATGACACCCTAGAAAGTTAAGTCCTACATTGGTTCATTCTAAGTGAAACTAGGTAATATAAGTCACTCTAGGATGCTCTAATTGTAACTTTGATTAGTCTTGTAAAATATAGCGTGAATGTGGCTAATGCATTTTCTTGGTTGACAAAATATTGTGAGACTCCGTAAAATTAAGTCTTGCAATGAGTGAATGGATTGTGAAAATATTGTATGGGTGCTAAGTCCTACATTGGCTCCTTTTTAGGTGAGACTAAGTTATATAAATTACTCTATAGAATTCCAATTGCAACTTTGAGTAACCATTTTAGAAGTGTAGAATGAACTGTGTAAATGGTATTAGAGCCAACTTAGTTATGTCGTATGGCATTAGGGCATTAAGATTTTGACATGAGACCTGGTGAGAATGTTAGGTATTTGATTAAGAGAGATTGTGATACTCTCAATTATGAAACTAAAGTCCAACAATATGTATATAGATTATAAAAGTGTGTCAAGTCCCATGTTACTTTCTTTGGGTTGTGACACACACACACACACACATATTTCTACTCACAAAGTATTTTACCTCCCAATTTTTGTCCATTTTCTTCCATTAGTAATGATATAAATAAGTTTTTAACTAATGCGTAACTGTGTTGCTAATTGAACAGGTTTCTGACAAGCAACTTGCTCACGGGGCCTATTCCAGAATGGATAAAAAACAGAAACAGTGACTAGTATATAATTCATCTTGATTTCCACTTGAAATTTGCATGACATTTATTTATTGTAATTTTTTATGGTTCTCCATATTTATAATCTTTACAAGCATTCATAACACTCAAATATATATTACCTTGACGTTGATTCATCTCATGGCCTCTTTATGGTCAATGGCTGATCTCCATCAATCATATATAATAGGTGAATTAAATCGTTTTTTCTACTAGCTCTAATTTGCATCTTGCACCACGTGACACTTGTAAAAAAAGAGTGGCAGAAAAATCGAATATGCTTGTTAATGTGTTTTGGTGGGTACTTTATTTATTTATTTTTTATTTTTTTGGTTTGAAAAAGTGATTTGATGTGGCACAAAGGAGAAAAACTGTTTTTGTGTTTTGAATAGTTTGTTAATGTTTTTGTTTTGAGAACAGAAAACAAAAGACAGAAAATAAAGATTTAACAAAGATTTTCTATTGTTTGTTATCTGGCAACACTATGTTGATAGTTAAAAAAATTTATCGTAACTTTTTTAAATATACCATTTTTTTTATGCATTAATAGCATGTTCTTAATGAAAATATGTTTGTTTGCAGCCAAATAGATCTTTCTTATAATAATTTTTCAAAAAGCTATGTGACACCTACTTGTCATGGAACCTTGTAAGAACTTTTCTTGAATTTAGCTTTTCATACTTTCTTCACTTCATAAGCTTTCTAGTTTTCCAAAACTAACTAGTTTTTCATTTCATCAGAAATTTGTTTGAGAGCTTCGCTGGATGGGAAAACTTGTAAGCCTCTAACTTGAAAACTAATAACAAGAACCAATGTTTCTCTGCTTTTCTCTATTTTTCTTGCTTTTTATTTTGCAGAAGGATTTCCAATTTTCATTCAAATTTGCTTAAATTTACTCTTCTTTCTTATATGACACTAACTAAGAACACTAGGAAGAGAGTGCCTGCAGACCTATCCATGCTCAAAAGGTAATTATTTTACCTTTCAATCAAATTTTGAGGTGTATGGTTGTATGCTTTACTTATGTTGTCAGGCCTTCCTTTTTGATAATTTCCTTCAAAAATGAAAAAGAGACAGTTAATATTTCATTTTGTTGCTGGCAACCTAGTAAATGAACTAATAAGACAAAGTTAATTTCTTTTTTGCTCTATAATGTTTGCTCATGTCTTATCTCATAAAAAATCCGTTGTTTCTGAGTAGATCAGTATTCCTTGCATATAAATTGTGGTGGAAGCCCAACTACTATTGAGAACATACGGTATGAAGGGGATCCAGACCTAGCAGGTCCAGCAAATTTTCTTCCCACTACCGCTAGTTGGGGATTCAGTAGCAGCGGAAATTTTTGGGATGCCGACAGAACCTCAAATCAATACATAGCAAATAATGTGTCAATACTAGGAGTGAAGAACTCTGAACTATTCACGAGTGCACGGCTCTCTCCTCTTTCTCTGACATATTATGCGCGTTGCTTGGCAAATGGAAATTATACTGTGAAACTATACTTTGCAGAGATAGTATTCCGAGACAACAGATCTTTTTACAGTCTTGGAAGACGGATATTTGATGTTTATATCCAGGTATGATGTCATATTTGTTTTGCTTTATACATAGAACACAATTTTATTGATTTTTATTTGTTACAGGAAAAACTGGAGTTGAAGGATTTTGATATTGAAAATGCTGCAAATGGGGTTGATAAAGCAGTTGTTAAGGAATTTAAAGCAGTTGTGAGGAATAAAGTTTTACACATCCGCTTTCATTGGGCTGGGAAAGGCACAACAGCTGCCCCAGAGAGAGGAACATATGGTCCTCTCATCTCGGCCATCTCTGTTGAATCTGGTAACCATTTCTTGGAGTATGAGAATCTTTTACTATCCAACTTCTTCCATAATTATTATTATTGATGAATAGTAAAAGCATAGCACGATATAGTTGAGGTAGAATCCATGATTATTTGCTGTAAAAAGTATTACTCAAATCAAAGTTAAACTGCAACTAGATGGAAGAAATCAAAATTTTATATTCTTCTTTTTACCTTACTCTGATGATTTGTGTTTGAACCATCCGTTTGTATCTTGTTTTGGATTGCTCTGCCTATGTATATTTGTATGGTACTAGTTGTATTCCATAATCAATCTCCTTAACTATTTTTCTCTTTTGTAGATTTCAGTCCCCCTGGTCATGATGATAGGAAGATATTCATTGTTGTTGGAGCTGTAGTATCAATGTTATTGCTCACTTTAATGATTTTAGGCATTCTTGGGTGGAAAAGCTACGTAGGAGGCAGGATATCAAGGGAAAAAGGTAATCAGCAGGCGCTCATTTAGATAATTTATCTCCAACTATTCACTAAGTTGAAACAATGTACAGCAATTTCCCAATGGCTTTATATACTGTTGCAGTTTCTGTGGCATATTATTGAACATTTTTCCCTGGATGAAAAATTGGCAATCCAAAGTACACCATGAAAAGCAACTATACAGTTGCTGGATTGCAAAGCATAAGAATCTGTCTTCATGATAGTTTTCTCGGGCTTTTACTATACTGCTACTGGAGTCAGCTCCAATCATAATCATAAATGATTTGACCAAATCATACAAAAATATGAGATCATTGTTTTTTCATAAAATCTAAATAAAGGCATATTTGCATGACAGATGGAGGGCTTCAGGTCACTGAGTTGCTTAAATGTCTAAAAAGGACCCATGTAACAGAAGTTTGCAAGAGATAAAAGATTGTAGATTTCAATAAACTCTCTTTTTGAAAAAAGAACCAAAAGGCATATCTCTTGGTAATAGCCTAATAGGCACCAATGAAGTTCCCCCTTCTTTCTTTCTTTTTGGAATCAAGACAACAATGATTGCTGGGCAAACGTAGGAAACAAAATGAAACCCTGCATCTTGTAAAAATATTGGGGTTTAAGTGGCTGGCCAACTGCATTATGGTTCCTTCTCACTGCATTTGTTTGGTCACATTCTATCCGACACTTATAAGTAGTCAATAGACTCAAAAATACTAGTTAAAAATTAGTAATATCATTTATAAAATACAATCTGACATCTTAGCCCCGCCTTTTCATTCCTTTGACAGATCTGAGAGGATTAGATCTGCAAATTGGTTTTTTTACCTACAGACAAATCAAAGCAGCCACTAACAATTTTGATGCTGCAAACAAGATTGGGGAAGGTGGTTTTGGATCTGTATACAAGGTAGCCTACAACGTCATCTTTCTTCAATTTTTGGATTTCTATTTTCTTTGTCTTACTTATCCATGATACCTAGAGGCATCTAATTACATAATGAATACATACCTGAAGCTGTATATTTTTCTATTTCTGGTGCAGGGTATACTGTTAGATGGTACTATAATTGCAGTTAAGAGACTTTCTTCAAAATCAAATCAAGGAAATCGAGAATTTGTGAACGAGATAGGCATGATATCTTCTGTACAACACCCAAATCTTGTTAGATTATATGGTTGTTGTGTTGAAGGAAATCAACTATTCTTGGTATATGAATACATGGAAAACAATAGCCTGGCACGTGCTTTGTTTGGTAAGTTTTATGTTTCACTTCAGTATTCTGCATTGACTAAAGCATAGGAACCAAACCCTGCAAATGGTCTATATTAGGAACTAAGTTGATGAATTCCCTATTGGACTATCTATGCAAAATGTAGGTCGGGAGGAGTACCGATTAGAAATGGACTTGGCTACAAGGCAGAAAATATGTATTGGCATAGCAAGAGGTCTGGCTTTCCTGCATGAGGAATCAACACTGAGAATTGTTCATAGAGACATCAAAAGTACCAATGTGCTACTGGATAGGGACCTTAATCCAAAGATTTCTGACTTTGGTTTGGCCAAGCTTGACGAAGAGGGAAAGACCCACATCAGCACTCGAGTTGCTGGAACAATGTATGCTACATCTTTCCATCTCTCTTTCAATTTGGCCCTACTTGTGACTTTTCTGTTTGGCCTCCCTATTTATTGACTAACAAATGATTGGAACAACTAGTAACCTTAATGTCTATCTGAAATGCTTACCTGAAACTAAACCAAAACCAAAATTTGCAGGATAGGAAAATATGTCTACTCAAACATTAACATAAATGCTTCCATCTAAACATATACTCCCTTTAATTAAATTTAATAACTAAATAATAGGGAGAAACTCGGGTTCAAATATTCTGTTTCCCCATACCAATGCTTTAACTCCCATTTAAAATATTCTCAAAAAACTGCTACAATGTTACCAAGTGAAACAAAGAAATCCGTGACA
Source organism: Alnus rubra (assembly GCA_028654335.1). Classification (NCBI taxonomy): domain Eukaryota; kingdom Viridiplantae; phylum Streptophyta; class Magnoliopsida; order Fagales; family Betulaceae; genus Alnus; species Alnus rubra. Next base: position 186,792 of record JAJPGS010000244.1, read on the forward strand.
TCTTTTGGAGTCATAAACCAACCCCATTAAGTTTGAGATCAATGATCATACAACTTGTGTGGGTAAAGGTATAAGACTACGTCAGTTATCAATTTGCAATTTGCAAAAGTAATGAAATTATCTTTTCACTGTCAGTAATAATTTTGTGTATCTTTGATGGAATGAACTTACCACTCAATTCTAGCAGCTTATTGATTGCATAACTGCAAGCGAAATATGATGTGGTAACTAAGAGTCGGAACACAATCTTTATTTTGTAGAGGATACATGGCACCAGAATATGCATTATGGGGTTATTTAACCTATAAAGCAGATGTCTACAGTTTTGGAGTTGTTGCATTGGAAATTGTTGCTGGGAAGAGCAACATGAATTATCGACCAAATGATAATTATGTATGCCTGCTAGATTGGGTAAGATTGATCTTTCCCTTTTAATATATGAATTTGAAACATGGCCTAGAGAAGTGATACATTTCATTTCCGTTCTCTTTTCTATGCTTATTATAGGCTCTTGTTCTACAACAAAAGGGTAATCTAATGGAGTTGGTGGATCCAAAGTTGGGTTCCCAGTTCAATGATGAGGCAATTAGAATGATCAAAGTAGCCCTATTATGTACTAATTCATCGCCAGCACTTAGACCCACCATGTCTGCAGTAGTAAGCATGCTTGAAGGCCAAATTGCTGTTCATGAACTTTTAATGGATCCAAGTATGTATGGTGAGGAATTGAGGTTTAAAGCCTTAAGACACCCACTTAATGAGGTCAATGAAGCTGAGAGCCTTATTTTGTCTTCAGTTCCAACATAGCTTGGATCTTCTTCTACAGTACGTTGTCCTAGATCTCTATCCAGTACGTTAATCTTTATTTTTGGTAATATAAGCGTAATATTGTTACATTGCTTATCTTAATTAGGAGTAAGTCATGTTATTAGGAATGGTTATCCTACATGATAACTAAATGTTGGTCTATTTTCATTGTAAGGTTTGTTTAAATAACTTTGAGTATCAATAAGAAAGCATCGATCGATCACTTCTTTCTTTTTTCTTTTTTTCTTTTTCTCTTATGATGGTCAAATAGACAAAGAGAACAAAACAAGAAAAACACCATAACAAAAGAGAAAACAAGAAACCAGCAGAGGGAGCTACTGCCTAAGGAGGGTTGAAATCACTAATGGGTACAAAAATCACACGAGGCAAGGTAAAAATGTGAATGCTTTCACTTTGGTTTCTAGAGGCAGCACATCTAGGAAGTTTATACGTAGAACAGTTAGCACTATGATGAACTTTTCTAAACGACCAATCTGGAATGCACTCCAAGAGATGGCGGACTTTTATTATAAAGGGTTACAATTGCTAGTCTATCATATATAAGCTCATAATTAATTTTTTTATCCTAGATAAAACCATCCTAATACTTAGTTATTATATTGTAATTAAAATCATATTCGTCAAGCTAATTAAATAAATTAGTTTTTTTAGTTATAAAACTTTTTTTTTAAAAAAAATATCAACTCATATTTGCAATAGATCTTTTTTTATAATTATTATTATCAATTCTTGATAATTTAATAATATTATCAAATGGCAAAGTTTTAAATAGTAATTTTAACTATTTCATAACCTCAATTCACAAACTTAAACAACTCGATTTTCAGTCTATAATCATTCATATTACATATGCATAAAATAATAATAATAATAATAGTAATAATAATATTCATATTCATATTTTTAAGTGTGATCGATATTCCCGTTGGTGAGAGAATCCATGGGGAAGGAGATTCTTCTGAAGTTTGGTTGTAAAGCTTGGATGAGAGGGTCCACGGAAAATGGAAGCCATTGCATGTGTGCCACGTGTGACTTGGAATTAAAGTAAAAAATGAAGGCAGACAAGCCCTCCTTGGATTGCGATTGTTGGAAAATGGGGTCCCACTGATGTGAGAGGCATATCTATCAAGATTATGCACAAGACAGTTAGCGTTACGATGAACTTTTCTAGACGACCAATCGGAAATGCACTCGAAGAGATGGCAGGCTTCTATTATAAAGGGTTCCAATTGCCAGTCTATCATGCATAAGCTCATAATTAATAAAGATGTACAGAAACGACCACTTGCGAATTACCCTATAAAATGATGTTATTAATGCCTTCTGCCTCGACAAATTTGATGGAGAGAAGAGTAGCTTAGCCTCACCACCGAAGGATCTCGGGGAAAGAAATTTTTTCGATGAATCACGACATGTAGTAGCTCCCAAAGAGATTAAAGAGCTGGATGAAGAAGCAGTGGTAAATGCCAAAGGAGGTAGTTTAGGATTCGTTTGACTTTGTGATTTTAAAAAGTATGATTTAAAAATTTACGATCTGAAAAAATAATTTTAAAAACGCAGTTAAATGTTTGGTAAAATCACAATTTGCATTTAAAATCGCATGTTAACTTTTAAATTTTACGTTTTCAAAAACTCACTCTCTTACCTACGATTTGAAAAAGTAATTTTCTGCGTTTTTATCGAATGTTCACTTTAATTAGCCAAAATATATAATATTTGGCTAGCCAAGTGTGAATGCTCTTAGGAGCCTTACGGCTACAGAGTGAGGGGCGAACTTACCTTAATGGTTAAGGAGGTCTTTGGCAACCCAAAAAATTTTAATATCTTATAAAATTATTATTTTTTATATTATGGCCCCCTCAATGATGACTTTTTCACCCCTAGATGGAAGATGCATTTTTAATATATAATTTTAATTAGTAATTTATATTGAAAAATAAATTGCTAAAAATTTTACTATAAAGACGAGAATAGATAAATTTTATTCCATAAAAGACCATCGTCAAGCATAATTCGAATGAGATGTCAAGTTCTTTTTTTATTTTTTTTATACACGTCTATAGCAAACTATAAAACTTTTGTATTTAATTTGAGAGGAAGTTTTATACACATGTAATTTTTATATATAATTATGACTCATAACTTTATGAAATTAAGTTTAAAAGTTATCTGTTTTTATTTTAGCGCGTTCGCACACATAAATGAAATATATATATATATATATATGACTGCATGAGAGTCAAATATATTACATATATACTAATTATCAACCATGCATGGTACATACACGTACAACAGTCCGTGTCTCTTAAATGTGAAGGCCTTTACGTCCTTTTAAAAAAGTCCCCAAACCAAGAAAAAGGACATTAAAATAATGTATGACCTTTTAAACAAGACACTTGTAAAGGTAGTAAGCCTTTAGTCTAGAAAAAATTCTGTGACTTTTTAACCCCAAACATCAGAAACTCACGTCCTAAAGATGTAAACGTCTTTCTTTGTCTTCAAGTCGTTTGAGAAACGTCTTGCATAATTTGGTGACCCTTTTTCCAGGGACGTGAGTTTTTATACTCTAGCTACGTTTAGAAAGGCAGCGTCAACATAAACGATCTTAAGTTTTTAGGCTTTTTTTTTTTTTTTTTATGTAAAACGACGTTAATCTGAATAACAATTAAAAAAAAAAAATTCAGATTTCTCATAAGCCAAATAGAAAATTCAAAATTAAAAACTGATGAAATCGAACCTCACTCTCAAACCATATAATAAAATACTGTAGATATGTTTGTAATGGCACACTTGAGGACTCTGTCCTACATTCTATTTATAACCAAATATACACGATCTACAATTGAATTTGGAATTACAAACAATGAAACTCATCTGACAATGATTTTGTTACAGAATTCAAAAATCAAATAAACTGTAGATGACATCATCTGAGACAATCTTCGCTAGCTTTTGGACTAGATCTCACGAGATTGAGGTCGAGTAGGAGTTTCCTCTCGTCAGCGCTGGAGACATCATGGAGATCGAGCTTAGAGACGGGGTTTGTGGTGCGAACGAAGCAGGTGGAGTCGAGCTTAATTGTAGCAGAGGAGGCCGGTCTTGTGGTAGAAAGCGAAGAACTTGACTGCCGGGAACATCGGCGGCGAGGGCGAAGGCGAGGGTGAGGTTGCCAAAGTCGGAACTGCAAAGGAGGAAGAGTGGAGAGTTTTTAACTTTTTTTACTGACTTGGACTTGGGAGTTCATCCAACAACGGCGCAGAAGAAGAAGAAAAAATATAGGATTATTTGAGGAATGAATGGTCAAGATTGAAGGTATCAGATGGCTAGGATTTAATCTTTAAAGATTTATGGTTGGACAGTTGGCGTTGAGTGTATGACAACCGGTTTTACAGAATTCAAAAAAATAAAACCACTTGCGTCTTTTGCTTTAAACTAGCGTCTTTTGTTTCAATTTTTTATTAAAATTTATTTAGTTGAAAGTAAAAGGACGAAAAGTAACTCAAATGAATTTCAAACCAACGCCTATTGCAAAGTGACGCTATCTCTTCAATGAGTAGCCATATATTTTAAAGGACAAAAAATAAGAAAATTAGGAGACCTTTATGATAAAGCAACGTAAAAATTCATCAAAAAGTTGCTAATTAAACTCTACATATTACATCACTTTAATAAAGGGTAGTAGAAAAAATGACCTAAACACCCTGATTTCAACGACTTAACTAAAATATGACTCTATCTCTTAGTTGAAAGAGTCATTTTTACAAAAGGTAGTGATACTATGCAATTAACAGCGTTTTTGCAAAAGGCAGGAATAAAAAAGACGTTAAAGACTCCATTTTTTGTAGGGTCCCTCAAGTAACATCAATTAAATAATTTAGTAATGACATTTTCTGCGCAGCTCTTGCAATTAAGCGCAGCTCGTGTAATAGCGGGCTTGTTTGGTAAAGACACGTACATAACATAACAGAGTAGTGGATTGTTAGTTTTAGAATTAGTAAAAAGTGATGATGTGATATAAAATAAAAAGAATTTGTATAAAAAAGTGAAAAAGTTTTGTATTGTAGTGAATTTTTTTATTTGAATAGTAATAAAAAATTATTAATGTGATATAAAAAGTGAAAAAAGTGAGAATGTTTTGATGTTGATTGGTGGTAAAAAATATAATAAAGTAAAAAAAAAAAAAAAAATACATAAACAGTAACAGCATTATGCTGTTACTGTTCTGTAACTTATCAAACAAGCCCAGCCTTACTATCTAATGCTGTTACTGTTCTATAACTTATCAAACAAGCCCAGCCTTACTATCGGTACGTAGAGGAGATGATGGCCACAACACTTCTTCCTTATATTTTTGCTTTAATTTATTGTACTCATCTTGCTTTTGTACATGGAAGCACAAGCACTCCTGATGATGAAGGTGAGGAAGTCTTCTTCTTTTTCTTTTTCTTTTTTGTCTCTATTTTATATATACATGTGTCTGTAAAATTTTTGAAGCATGGGCATAAAATTATATATATCGAATCTAATCCATCCAATTCATTTAATTAAATAGGTCAAATTATTTAATTTAACCCCTAATTTCATGTTGGTTTCATATCGAGTTTACAGGTCATGTGTCAAAAAATTTTAACCTTAGATTTAAGTGTATTAAGGTTTTGAGTTTTAAGTGATTTTTTTTTTTTTAAAAAAAAAAAAAAAACTAATCTATGCATGTACTCTATATATCTTTTTTTAGAATGGAAATTTATCTTAGCCGTTTCAGCCTATGAATTATATCTTAGTTCTGTGTGATTAACTTATTTTATTATGTTATTTTCTGTTTCTTTACATACACCAAGAAACGACAGGTCAAATTAAATAGGCAAAGTTGAAGAACTTTGTATTTTGTGTGACATCAATAGAGAATGCAGGGGTGGATTTCATTGACACAGTTGTTAACATTTTATTTCCTTGTCTTTATTTTGCTTTCTCAGGGCCTCAGGGGACCTTTCAATTGTTTGTGATGCAAATTGATATGCATGCATGTGATGGGATTCCTTCTATGATATTTCTTTAAATAATTGAATAATGATATTTTGTTTTTTAGAACAAATAGCATGTGCTATTATAAGAACTAGATGCTCAAAGGCTACAACAAAAAATGAGGACATACTCCCCACACTCTTAAATCAGATCGAAGAATCTGACTTAAAAAAACAATTACATATGTAGAATCTCAAATTTTACTAAAATTACAATCAGCTTCCTAACAAATAAAATTCTAGTAAAATCTGAACCACACATAAGCAATTGTACATAGAAGCAAGAGAATACACAAACAAATCAAAGCAGAAAATTCAATCCAAGCGGAGATACACAATAGTCCGCGTCTCTTAAATGGGAAGGGTCCCTTAAGTACGTAACATCAATTAAATAATTTAGTAATGATATTTTCTGTGCAGCATTAATTGCAAGCGGATCGAGCTCGCGGAATAGCCTTACGATCAGTAGAGGAGATGATGGCAATTGGCAACACTTCTTCTTCCTTATATTTTTGCTTTAATTTATTGTACTCATCTTGCTTTTGTGCATGGAAGCACAAGCACTCCTGATGCTGAAAATGAGGATGTCTTTCTTTTTTTTTTCTTTTTTTTTTCTTTTTTGTCTCTATTTTATATATACATGTGTGTATAATTTTCGAAGCACGAGTATGACATTATATATGTCAAATCTAATTTGTCCGATCTATCTAATTAAATCATTTAATTTTAATCTTTTAATTTCGTGTTGGCTTCATATCGAGTTTACGGATCATGTTAAAAAATCTTGACCTTAGATTTAAGTGTTTTAAGTTTTTTTTTTTTTTTTTTACTCTATCGTTTTTTATAACGAAAATTTTCCCTAACCGTTTCAGCTTATGAATTAAATCTTAGTTCCGTGTGATTAACTTATTTTATTATGTTATTTTCTATTTCTTTACATGCACCAAGAAATTACAGGTAAAATTAAACAGGCAAAGTTGAACAACTTTGTACTTTGTGTGACATCAATAGAGAATGTAGGGTCGATTTCATTGACACAGTTGTTAGCATTTAATTTCCTTATCTTCATTTTGCTTTCTCATGGGACCTTTCAATTGTTTGTGATGCAAATTGATATGTATGATGGGATTCCTTCTATGATATTTTTATTAATTTGTGTCGACCGGCATGCAAAAGACGACCTAGAAATTAAAGTAAACAAACAAGTCTTCTGATTAAAACTACTAAAGTAGTAGTTGAGTTGGTAAAGCAGCGGGGGATAGGGTTTAAGTACTTCCCCCTGCTTTCTTTCTGGTGGTCACAGGTTTGAACCCGCTTGTAGTAGTAGTCCGCGAACAAGATGCTATTAAGAAGGGACTTTACAAACTTGCATTTTGGTGGGGTTGTGGTGACAAATTCGCCTTCAGAGACAGTAACTATGGCTCAAACCGAACATTCCACAATGGGTGAGAACCCCAATGGTCCTGCCCAAGGAAGAAATTACACCGGTCACCCTTCCCACCTTTTCATTTAAAAAAAAAAAAAACCTCTCAGTACGTTGCGTCCAACAATTAATTGCTAACACAAAATAGGCCGGATACGTTCTTGGACCAATTATATTTTGATTGTTTGGTTGGATTCATTCTATGATGTTTCTATATGTACGTGTCAATTGTTATCTATATATACATGGAGCACAAATCTCTCTGTATTGTTTATTTCTTAATTTTAGAGAGAGTACTCATTGTTTAGGGGGTAGCATTTATTTTAGAGGTTGAATAAACATATTTTTTTCCTTTTTTTTTTTCTTTAATTTTTCATTTCTGCAATTTTTATTTTACCAGGAAATTGGCCGGGCTGATTCCTTAATGCATCAAGTATTGGGGGCATACTTTTCCTTAATCCCGGACGTCTATATAATATTTCCTTATTTCCATATCCTAAAAAGAATTCTAATGTGCATGCAGATATGGACTTTGAATACTTCCATATCCATGCATGTTCAGGTCTACTTTCAGGGCAGCATCCCATGGAGTCTATGGGGACCTAATTAAAGATCAATCAATATCTGTTCCTATATTATGGCCCCCCAAGCCTTCAACTAGTTACGTCACTTCACGGAGACCTAATTAAAGATCAATCAATATCTGTTCCTATATATATATTTTCTCTCATCATATATATAATAGCTGATATTTTCAAGAGAATTGGCTAAAATTGTGACAAGTGATTTTTTAAATATGATATATAAAAAATAAATCAAAATATAATAGAAATTTAAATCAGATAGAATATCTTTGGTTAAGTGTTATTAATGTCCAAATTAGTGTAATACATTAAGTTAAATATTTACCTGTTTTTATTTTACATAAGTGTGCACACATAAATGGACTATACATACATATTTTTGTGTAAAACTTTGATGGTAGGAGATTACAATAATGTATAGGTTCAGATCGACCCATGCACACAAAAAATCTCAACCTGATAGCAGCCAAATAGGACTAGCTTGCACGGTCTAAAATAGACAAAATATAGTAAAATCTGTATTTTTTTTTTTCTTAGTAGTGTCGGATATATGTATACTAATCAACAATGCATGGGACATACCGAAGCAACAGTACTCCGTGTGAATGATATATCTTATATGGAGCGCCCCTACATGCTACCGTAGCGAGTAGGGACGGAGCCAGAAATTTTTATGGGCAGGGGCCAATGGCCGAAAAATTTTTTTTGGTAGGGGCTTAGTAAACTAAATTTTTATTTTTACCTTATATATTTTAATTTTTTAGATTTTTTTTTCCTACCTTTAATTTTTTTTTAGTAAATTTGGGAGGGGGGGGGGGGGGGTGGCGGCCCTGCCAGGCCCCCCTCCCTCCGTCCCTGGTAGCGAGGTACATACCTACTTCAATGGTTGGCGACTCTTTGGCAATCCAAGAAAATTTTAATATCCTTATAAAAGTATTTCAGTAATGGCTTTTTCACTCCCTAGATGGAAAATGAGTTTTTAAGCAGATTATTTAATAGTTTATATGAAGAAAGAAATTGCTAACTAGAAAACTTTTCTATTTGAAATGGAAATTCCTTTTAAAGATGATTTTATGGACATATAACTTTTGAGTATAACTTCTATCAGGTATCGGCAAAAACCAAGAGGTTTTTGCCCTCCAATAAGAAGTTGACACATCAACATCAAACAAGAAAAACTAGTGTTAGCAAAACACCGAATCTAACTCTAACCTTCTTTCACTTTTATTGTCTCAAAAAAAAAAAAAAAAAAAAAACCCAGCCAGCGGCACACCATGATTCTTCGTCCTCAAGCAATTCCGCTGGGAAAGTCCACAATAGCTGTCGGAAACAACTAAAACCACAGAAAATTTTCAGATTTCCCTGTATACATGCGAAATCTGCCGGACCTCTATCCAGTTAATCTTTATTTTTGGTAATATAAGCACAATATTGTTACATTGCTTATCTTAATTAGGAGTAAGTCATGTTATTAGGAATGGTTATCCTAGATGATAACAAAATGTGGGTCTATTTTCATTGTAAGGTTTGTCTTTAAATAACTTTTGAGTATCAATAAGAAAGCATCAACCGATCATTTTTTGTTTTTTTTCGATCAAATAGACAAAGAGAGCAAAGCAAGAAAAACACCATAACAAAAGAGAAAACAAGAAACCAGCAGAGGGGAGCTACTGCCTAAGGAGGGTTGAAATCACTAATGGGTACAAAAGTCCCACGAGGCAAGGCAAAAATGGGAATGCTTTCACTTTGTTTTGTAGAGGCGGCACATCTAGCAAGATTATGCGTAGAACAGTTAGCGCTACAATGAACTTTTCTAAATGACCAATCTGAAATGCACTCGAAGAGATGACAGACTTCTGTTATAAAGGGCTCCAATTGCTAGTCTAGCATATATAAGCTCACAATTAATAAAGACAGAAACGACTACTTGCGAATTACCCTAGAAAATGAAGTTATTAATGCCTTCTGCCACGACAAATTTGATGGAGAGTAAAGTAGACTTAGCATCACCCACCGAAGGATCTCAAGGAAAGAAATTTTTCCGATGAATCACGACATGTAGTAGCTCCCAAAGAGAAAATTAAAGAGCTGGATGAAGAAGCAGCGGTAGATGCCAAACAAGTTAGTCTTAAGGTCCATTTGAGTTTGCGATTTCAAAAAGTACGATTTAAAAATAGAAATTTTAAAATGTGCAATTTGAAAAAGTGATTTTTAAAAACACAGTTAAGCGTTTGGTAAAATCGCAGTTTGTCCTTTAAAATCGCAGGTTAACCTTTAAAATTCTGCATTTTAAAAAAAAATCATCTTACCTGCAATTTGAAAAAGCAATTTTCTACGTTTTTAAAAATAAACACAATTCCCAAATAGTATATTTTCTACGATTTGATTTAATTAAAATCACATTTTTTATCTACTAAATTACAATCTCTAACGTACCTTACTGAATTAGAAGCGTGTTTGAATTCTAAAGATGTCGGCAGTAAGAGAAAAAGTCCCCAAGCATACAAACACATGCATCGGGCGTTCCATGCACTTGATCATCTTTTTAGAGCCTTTTTAATATGGCTTTAACGTATTTTTATCTAAAATAATTAATCAAAAGCGACTTTTATCTATTTTAATTAATGACTTTTAAAATGCACCTTACAATATTCTATTAGTTATTTTTTTTATACTATTTAAATATTCTTTTTGTACTCTACCTTTATTCTTTCTTTTCTAAGCATCGTATTTTTTACGGTAATTTTTTTTCTTCAAAGGTAGTCGTTTTTATTTTTTCTCTTTCAAACCACCTACATTATAAAGTTATGTGTATGTCTTATCAAGAGTCAAATTTTTTTTTTTTTTTTTTTTTTAAATTTCTTTTATGTTTTGTGCATGCTCACCCATTTTTTTGGTTAAAGTAATAACCAAATCCAGCCACATTTTTATCGAAATTTTCACTTCAATTAGCTAAAATATATAACATTTGGGTAGCTGAGTGTGAAGCTCTTAGGAGCCCTACGGGCTACAGGAGTGAGGGGCGAACTTACCTTAATGGTTGGGAGGTCTTTGACAACCCTAAAAAATTTTAATATCCTTATAAAATTATTATTTTTTATATTATGGCCCCGTTAATGATGACTTATTCACACCTAGATAAAAGATGCATTTTTAGAAGATAATTTTAGTTAGTAATTTATATTGAAAAAGAAATTGCTAAAAATTTCACTATAGAGATTAGAATAAATGAATTTTATTCGATGAATAACAATCGTCAAACATAATTCAAATGAGATGTCAAGTTCTTTTTTTTTTTTTTTTTTTTTTTTTTTTTTTTTTTTTTTTACACGTCTATAACAAACTAGAAAACTTTTATATTTAATTTGAGAAGAAGTTTTATACACATGAAATTTTTATATACAATTATAACTTATAATTTAATATGAAACTAAATTTAAAAGTTGTCTATTTTTATTTTACATAAACGTGCGTATCCACACGTAAATGAAATATATATATATATATATATATATATATATATATATATATATATAAGTTCAGACCAAAAATTTGTGGCTCTGCCTTGGCAGCAGCCAAATAGGACTGGATGAGAGTACTCAAATATATATATGTGTTTTTCTTTTTATTAATTCGTAGTGTCGGACATACACAAGTAGGGCTGTAAACGAGCCGGTCCGAGTCGAGTTTCGGCAATCCCGGACCGGCTCGTTTTAAGGAAAATTTAAACGAGTCGATCCCGAGCTCGAGCCGGGCTTAAGGATCTTTGTCCGGGATCGACTCGTTGGGGTATAACCCCAACTCGGGACTGAGCTCGGGACTGTTAAGTAAGCCCTCACGAGTTGAACCGAGTGCTCGACTCGCTCGACTCGCTCGAGTCAACTCGAGCTCGGATCAAACCCAGAAAAGTTGTTTCAAGTTCGATCCGATCCCGAGCCCGAGCTTCGGGTTGAGGGCTCGGCCTGTCGAGCCCTAATTGGGTAGCTCGGCCCAATTAGGGCTCGTTAGTTCAATAATTTTTTTTTTTTTTAAAAAAAAAAAAAAACAGAACCATAAATAAACAAATTTGAAATTTGAAGTCTGCAATTTACAGTTCAAAAAACTACATACATGAATCAAGATCCATCTAAAGCTAACAAGCTATGAATCAAAAAAATCAACAAGTTTCTTTTACCTGCAACTTAAATTACAATTTTACAAATTAAAACATACAAACTACAAAGAGATCAGATTTACATAGTTTGAAACAGATCAAATTTTACCCAAATACATAGAGATCAAAATTAAAAAGACTACAAGTCTACAACTTCTAGAAGACAACTTAAATTACAGGACAACTGCAGCCTGCAAAATGTTAAGAACAATCTGAGTTGCCACTTGCCAAATGCCGCAGGTCCACAGCTCAGAGGAATCACAGGATCACACTGAACTAAGACAAAAAAAAAATTGTTAAACTATTTTTACTCCCTTGCACATTTAATCAAAGTTTTGTTTACCTTGATAAACATGTCAAGGGAGATTTATCATTTAAGATTTGTCTAGACAGACTATACATAGTTACATACCAACTGCAACTTCTCTATCTCCAACAGAAAAGGTATAAAATACAAAGAGTTCAAATTTACAAAGAGATCAGGTTTATATGAAGATTGAGTAATTCTCATTCGAGTGAAGGATTAAAAGACAACATAAATTATGACATATTAACAATTTGAAAATGAATAGATAAAAACAATCTGAGTTGCCACTGCCAAATTTTCCACAAAACCACACTGCACTAAGACATTCTTGGGATAAAATAAATTGCATAACAGATTTCAGATTCTCACATTTCAATCTTATCATTAGTGCATAGCTTAGGTCATTTGGTAATGTGACTTGCATGCAAGAGACTCCCACTTACCTCATATGCTTGTGATTATCTTGAATTGCAAGCATAAGAGGCAAATGGGAGTCTCTTGGCATAAAAGTCCCAAGCAAAGCAATAGACATGGCATACAAGTCCCAAGCAAAACACCATAGATTACATATTTCTAACTTAGCAAAGCCTAACAAAGAACATGGCAGATTGTGTTTTATTAACTAAAAAATAAACATGGCAGAATATGGAATATTACAGATGAACGAAATTTTCAGAAGCTAAAGAAAAGTTTAATTTTTTAAAGAACTCAGTGACTCAAACAAATCCCAGAACCAGAATAATAGATTACAAATTTCTAACTAAGCAGATCATAATTTTTTAAAGAATTCAGTTACTCAAACAAAGCCCAGCAATCAGCATAATAGATGAGAGATTTCTAACTAAGCAGATCATAACCGTTTATAAAGAACTCAGATACTCAAACAAAGAGTGATGTTCACCACTTCACTCAAATGGCCAAAATACAAAGAGATCAGATTCACAATGCCACGTGTGACTTGTCAAATGCCACTCCTTACAAGACCACACTGGACTAAACAAAAAGAATTGTTAAAAATTTTCACTCCCTTGCATATTTAATCAAAGTTCTTTTAACCTTGATAACATGTCAAGAGAGATTTATCATTTAAGATTTGTCTAGACAGACTATACATAACAATTAAGAGTTAAGACATACCTCATGACAGATTGTCCAGCAAGGCAGCAACAGATTGTCCAGCAGGAAGCAACAGATTGTCCAGCAGGAAGCAATTCAAGTTTTAAACAGTTCAAGTTTAAACAGATTGTCCAGCAGTTCATATTACATACTTAACAAAAAGAATTGATAAACATGTCAAGGGAGATTTATCATTTAAGATTTGTCTAGACAGACTATACATATCATTATATCAATTAAGAGTTAAGACATACCTCATGACTTGAGTCATGCCAACTTTTCCAGCAAAAATGGACAAAAGGGTATATTAGCTCAGGTTAAGCAGATTGTCCAACATGAAGTAGTTCAAGTTTCCAACAGTTAAAGTTTAAACAGATTTATGACCAACAATTCATATTACATACTTAACAAAAAATAAACATATATAAAGTTAATAACCTCCGAATTATACTTAACAAAAAATAAACATATATAAAGTCAATAACCTCTGAATATCTGAATCAAATCCAAGAAGATGGTGGCAATTCAACTTCAATCAGTTTCTACAAAAAGAAGCACAAAGACAGGTAATAAAGTTAGTTCATACCTAAACAATAATCAGTGATAAACACATGTAATTTCATGCAAATTATGTGCTTAAAATGCCACTTACAGTTTCAGAAGTTTTTTTCTTGATACCATGGAGTGCTCTCACCCAATCGGATCCACACAATAGCATTTGAACGGTTTCAGTTTTCAAGGATGCTCGGTGTGGATCAATTACCCTACCACCTGCACTGAATGAAGATTCAGAAGCAACTGTGGTGATGGGTATGGCTAGAATGTCCTTTGCCATCTTAGACAAAATTCGGTACTTCAAGGCATTGAGCTTCCACCATTCCAAAGCATTGAATTCATTATCAATATCTTCACCACTGTCATCCTTATCGCCTACGTACACATCCTCTTCAAGATAGATATCTAAATCTGATTTAAGAGGCCGAATGACATCAGTAGTTCTAACATGATCCCGATACATTGATCGAGCTGTGGAAACTCTACTGACACATGGTGTAGAAACACTTTGTGAAACAACTGCAGCCTGCTCAGCAGCAGTGTGTTTCAAAACAGCAGAATTATGGGCAGTGACGTACACTTCAAACAACTCATGCAGAACGACTAGCACAGTCTGTATATGCTGGGGATACTCAAAATCAGGGTAAATAAGAGGAAAACAAAAATTGATCAACTTCATCTTGTATCTCGGATCCAAGACAGCAGCTATGGACATCAACAAATTGCATTCCCCCCAATACTTCTCAAATTTCTGAGTCATTTTTTCTGCCATTGATCTAATGTAGTCACGCCTATCAACACATTTCAACTGTAGAATTTCCTTCATTCTCCATACCTCAGGTAGAAACAGATTTGAGGTTGGATAATCACTTCCCGATATCATGTTTGTAACTTCATTAAAAACCGACAAAACCTGGTTTACATTCTCCACCTTCTCCCACTGTTCCGAACTCAAAACCCACTGAAATGCTTGATCAACTTGGTGATATCTTGGGAACACTTCTTTGAACCCTACTGCAGTGGCCAGCATCAAGTAGGTGCTGTTCCAACGTGTGGGTACGTCTAAAACCAGTTTCTTAGATGGCAAATGCAAACGTTGAGCTATTCCACTAAACTCTTTCAACCTTCCCTCCGAAGCAACCACATACTTTATTCCCTGTCTAACAGAATCAACAATGTCTCCAATTTCAGAAAGCCCTGCTTGCACCAACAAATTTGTCACATGAGCACAACATCGCACATGGAATAACCGACCCCCAACAGCCAACTCATTCCTCAACTCAAAATCATCTTTAATGATTCTGATGGCAGAATCATTTGCTCTTGCATTATCAACTGTTATTGTTAATACCTTATCTTCAATGCCCCATTCTATAAAACACTTCCTAAGGGCATCAGCAATGACAACACCACTATGAGGAGGAGGTACGTTAAAAAAGTTCAAAATTCTCTTTTGGAGGAACCAATCTGAATCTACATAATGGCAAGTAACAACCATATATGACACCCTTTGCGAAGATGTCCACATATCAGTTGTTATATTTACCTTCTCAACCCCACCAAGCATTGCTTTAATCTTTTTCTTCTCACTAAGGTATGTAGACATGCAATCACTTTTCACAGTTGCACGACTAATCTTTTTCCAATGGGGCGTGCATGCCTTCATAAACTTGTTAAAAAGATCATGTTCCATCATGTTAAAAGGGTACTCGTGGAACAGCACCATGTGGGATGCAAGTTCCCTGACTTTCTTCTCACTCCAAGAAAAATTTGTCAACATAGCCCCCCCACCTAGCTGACGGTGATCATAGGTCAGAATCTTTTGCTTACTGTTGGACGCCACATACTTCACACATGCTGCCAAATGCCTACCAAGTGTTGAGGTAGAACTAGATTTGGAAACAGCAAACAACCTCTTACACCAATTACACTGAGATTTTTTTACACCTAACACTTCAATTTGGGAGAAGTCATCCCAAACTTTAGAAGTCTTTTGCCTATGTTTCCTCTGATTTGCACTACTACTAGTACCGGTACTAATCTCAACAGGAGTATGAGCACTACCCATAGGCTGAGAATCAATAGGACCAGGAATACATATAGTTTGGGGATCCAATTGAGGAGTATCAATAGTTACTGGTTGGTCTGGTGTATTTCCACTGTCACCAACTCCAATGGTAATGGAATGAGTAGTTGAATCATCACCTAAGTCTACTTCATTGACTAATACAACTTCATTGACTTCCATAGGCTGCCTTCTGTCCTCCATGTGCTGTTTTAAAACAAAACTAGGGTTGTTAACTAAAGGTTATTTCAGATTTCTATCATAGATTACAGATTTAGGATTTTAAAGTTTTAGGGATTAGAGATTTAGCCATTTAGGGTTTTAGAGTTCTAGGGATTAGGTATTTATGGTTTTAGAGTTTTAGGGATTAAGTTTTAGGGATTAGGGATTTAGGCTTTTAGAGTTTTAGGAATTAAGTTTTAGAGATTATGGATTTAGGGTTTCAGAGTTTTAAAGATTAAGTTTTAGAGATTATGGATTTAGGGTTTCAGAGTTTCAAGGTTTAAGTTTTAGAGATTATGGATTTAGCCATTTAGGGTTTCAGAGTTTTAGGGATTAAGTTTTAGGGATTAGGGATTTAAGCTTTTAGAGTTTTAGGAATTAAGTTTTAGAGATTATGGATTTAGGGTTTCAGAGTTTTAGAGATTAAGTTTTAGAGATTATGGATTTAGGGTTTCAGAGTTTCAAGGTTTAAGTTTTAGAGATTATGGATTTAGCCATTTAGGGTTTCAGAGTTTTAGGGATTAAGTTTTAGGGATTAGGGATTTAAGCTTTTAGAGTTTTAGGAATTAAGTTTTAGAGATTATGGATTTAGGGTTTCAGAGTTTTAGAGATTATGGTTTAAGAATTTAGTGTTTTAAGGTTATAACAGAACAAAGCATAGCATATTGTTTTTAACAGAGCAAAGCATATTGTTTTATAGATTACAGATTTCTAACAAAGCAAAGCATATTGTTTTAAACAACTCAGTTATACAAATCCCAGCAATCCAGCATAATAGATTATAGATTTCTAACAAAGCAGAGCATAACAGATTACAGAGCATAATTTTTGAAACAACTCAGTTACTCAAACAAAGGCTATCATAAGTTCATAACAGATTACAGATTATAGAATGTGGACTATCAAAGAGAATTGCAGATTCTAGGGCTGTTAACTAACCTCAAACGGCAAGGAAGATTATATAATACAACAAAGCAAAGTATAATAGATAAAAGAAAGAACATGGCAGATTATGTTTTGTTAACTAACAACTAAAGTCTAAACATGGCACGACTATAACAAGCCTACAAAAACAAACCCTAACACGGCTACAAAACACAAAAATAAACAAGCCAAAGATATGTGAAACAAATCCAAACATTAACTAATGTTTTGATAAGTAAATAAAACTAAAAAAATAAAATGTAAAAAAGAAACTCCATTGAAACCAGGATTACATACCCAAGAGGCCAAGATATATACTTGTATTGTAAACGTAGATGTAGTCGGATTTAGCCTTCAAGTACTTGAAAGAGTCCAAACTCAAGACACAAACCCAGGGTGCAAGAAGGAACAACCAAATGAAGACACAAAAAGCAGATATATCAAATGGGTGGATTAGAGAAATAAAAAACAACAAAAAATAGTATAAAACACACAAAGGCAGAGAGTCTAGTAGTGGTAGCACATCCATCAGATCAATTAGGGATTCTGACTGCGAGAGGTGAGGCTTGTTAGCCTTTGGAGTGATCGAAATCAAGAGGATGGGATGGGATGGCAGATGGACCATCGCCTTGTACCCTGTTCTAGTTTGAACTCGAGGATATTGAAGAACAAAAATGAAATGGAACGAAATGGAAAACTGGAACGGCAGATTTGCCATTGGATTTTCTTCTTGATCGTTCATCAACGGCGGATAGAGAAACATAGTGAAAGGGTCGTTGAGAAAATTGAATGAGAGCATTCAATTTTCTTCTGATCTGCCATTAATGCTTGCCGATTGAATCGAGTGACGGTAGGGTTTTTTGATACTCATTTAAGGCGTTTTCTCCATTTTTCACCGTTGGATTGATTTTTGGGTAAAACCAATTCATTTGAACGGCTTAGATCAAGCCTTGGTGATCTAAATTGAGCAGAAAATTTAATGGGGCTGTCAAGAGGCTTTTCAGTTTC
>JAJPGS010000244.1:1477500-1486559 GCA_028654335.1 Alnus rubra
AGTCTTTATTTTTCAATTGGTATCAGAGCTTGGTACACTTTATTTAGATTAAATTCTTGAGTGTGATCGTTTTAACTTCTAATTATTTTTATCATGTCTCAAACTCTTAATTATGTTCCTGCCTTTGATGGCACGATTTATGGCTATTGGAAAGCCGGTATGCGCTTCTTTTTAAAATCCATTGATGTTTGGAAGATTGTTGAATCTGGTTGGATTAAACCAGAGGAAACAACTGCCGAACTCACTGTTGCTCAAACTAGCGCACGACTTTTCAATGATAAAGCCCTCCATGCTCTATGTCAAGCACTTTCATCCTCTGAATTCACAAGAATTTCAAACTGTGAATCTGCTCAAGAAGTATGGCAAATCTTAGAAACAACATATGATGGCACCAAACTTGTTAAATCTGCCAAGCTCCTGATGTTGATTTCTAGATTTGAAAAGATTAAGATGCTAGAGGATGAGACATTCGGTGAGTTTTACACCAGGATCAGCGACCTGAAGATCTCAATGGTGAGTCTCGGGAATAGGAGTGAGCAAATCCCCGCAAAACCCGCCCCGCCCCGCAGAAACCGCCCCAACCCGTCCCGCAGAGCCCAAAACCCGCACCCATGGTGCGGGCCATGGGGCTGTTTTTGGCCCCCCCGCGCGGTGCGGGGCGGGTTGCGGGGGGGACCCTTGAATTTTCGCTGGTCCCTGATGTGTGTTTTAAATAGTACTCGCAAGTGCACGAATCGTTTTGCAATATAGTGTTATGCAAGTGCGAGGTCGATCCCACAGGGAAATGGTCAAATATTGGTATCTTGCTTAATCAACCTCATTTTAACCTAGTTCCAAAGGTTTGAGACTTGATTCAAGAACAAAAGACTAAATGAAAGAGATGTAATGAAATATGTAAAATAAAAGGAACTAAGGTTAAGGAATCCACCAAACCAAATCCTACAACTCACACTCTTGGTTTCCACTTGAACACCCAAAGAACATTAAGCTTAGGGTGTTATTCAAGTTTCTTAACCATAAACCCAAGGACCATTAAATGAATCCAACACATTGACAAATCACAAAGAGTACCGATTGAAATCAAAACATCCAATGTATCATTCAATCACAATGGATATCATCATTCAAACCGATAAAACAATGTATTGGTCGGTTGAAACACATAAAATGTCTTCTAACCACCACTAACCACATTCATTGCAAAAGATGGAGCATTAAATGAATGGAACTTGAACAACTAAAATGATATATCATTAAATGTGCAAGTGGTACAGTAAGGTTGTGAGTGTCATCAATGGAAAGGTTTCATCCTCAACCCTAGTTGAGGTTACTAGCCTTCCATGACTAAGAACACCACAATAAAATGATGAACAACCATGGGAATGAAAGAAAAACTCTACAAAGAGAAAGTATTCTGAAAATAAACTACTGAATTACACTACAATAAGCACGAAATTAAAACTAACTACAGAGTTTCTGCTCTATCCTACTCTCTCTACCACTCTCTCTACTAGTCTATAACAAGGGGATGGCCATGGCTTTTATAGAAGGAAGCCATGGCAAGAAATGACTCTTCTACCCTTCCTCTGCAGCTAGAGACAACCCCAAACACGAAACCAGCGTGTTCTGCAGCGGAAATCAGAGGGAGGACTGCTTTTTGGCTTCTGATTGGGTGTTCTGGCGCGCTCTGCAACAGCAGTTTCTGGGAAAATTCGATCGATCGACTTTTATTTCGATCGATCGACTTCGGGCAAATATTCGATCGATCGAATTTTAAGTTCGATCGATCGAATTTGTCAGGGTCTCCGAATTTCCAGTTATTTCCTTATGAAATTTGTCATTCCTCTCTTATTGTCCTACAGAAACAGAAAACACAAAAACTAACCAAAACATTAGAAAAATAACAAGGCTAAAGGTCTAACTAGTGCAAATCAAGGGGTCCAAATACACAATATTTGGCACTCATCAGTCCCCGCCCCGCAGGTTAAAAAAAAAAGAAAAAAAAAAGGGGCAGCGAAAAACAAAACCCTACAACACTTATCTTCTAAGTTCTAATTCGGTAACTCCCTGACTCCTGAGCGCCGCATCCCGCATGCACCCTCACGGCCTCACTGACCCAGCCGGCAGCCACAGACAACTCCGGGAACTCCCTGAGCGCCACTACCCACTACTCTACTAGCCCGCATCACCAGTCACCGTCCGGTCCAGCCCTGCCCTACCCTGAGCGCTATAGCCCTGCCCTGCCCTGAGCGCTGCAACCCTGCCACTAGCCAGCTCGCTAGTCGTCGCCTCACAGGCCCTCACGACCCTCACCAGCCGCCAGTCACCAGCCCTCACCAGTCGGCAGCCGCCAGTCACCAGCCCTCCCCAAATTAATTCGGCACTCGGCAGGTATTTTTCATGGGTTTTTGTTGTTAAATCCTTTGTTGTTTCATGGGTTTTCACCAGCAATCATGAATTTAGAAGCAAGAGTGTCACAGAGCATACTCCATTCTTTTCAGTGGAAACTGAAAGTTGATAATGATTAAAAAAAAACATAAATAGATTGTAGTAGACGAATAACTTCACGATGAATGCATCTAGAGAGTCCTTCAAAATACACTGTGATTCTGTTTCTGTGAACAATCAATTTTTAAGATAGGACATCATCTTTATCTCTTATGTTTAAATATGTTCATTCAAATTAAAGATGTAGCTCTTCAAGATAAATATGTGAACTACCTTTAGCTCTTGCAAAAGGATGCACCCCAAAAGCATCTTTCATTTTACTTGCAGATATGCATTGTGTGTGCCAAATGGACATTTTTGAGAAAGATGTATCAATCAATTTTGCCAATTGATTGATCAAACTGTCTTCAGTAACTAAGTTGTGTATATAAGAGTACAAAGAGACACTGGCCAATAAATTTACCTCTGAACCACCAATTGGAACACCTGTAACAGAGAAGTTTGTGACCAAAGCAAAATTTATTTCTGTTGTTAGTGTTAATTGTTTGGATTTATTTCTGTTGGATCGGAAATTTTTTGGGTTTGACTTACTATGCATTGCTGTGAGATCTGATTGCTCAAAATTTCTAACTTTGGTTTTATGTTACTATGCAATATTGCAATGTATGATTATGTTAGGTCTCTATCTGCTGTTGATTATGTTTTTTTTTTCCCACTTAAATTGTAGAATCAAGTCATGGACGATTCAACTAGTGCTACTATTGGACCTATTGGTTCTAGTTCTGCTTCATCTAGGCCTAGTCTTTTGGATACTAATATGGGTTCTAGTTCTTCAACTTTGGGCCCTCAAAATCCTAGTGCAGCTCTCCCACCAAAACCTAAAAAAAGTGAGCAAACATCAACGGTTTGGGAACATTTTACCAAATTAGTATCAAGTGACCTCGATGATCATAAATCACAGTGCAATTATTGTAAGAGGGAGTTTAATTGTCACCCTAGAAGCCATGGTACTTCATCTATGCTATAACATATCAGGAAAAGCTGTAAAAAATATCCTGGTAGATTTGATGAGACACAATCGAAGTTGAGCTTTGAGGCTAAGAGGGAAGGACAAGCGGCAGTGGGTGAAGGATCTAGTGGTAACCTTGTGATTGCGAAGTTTAATGCTTTAAAAATAAGGGCAGCACTTTCTAGAATGATCATAGTGGATGAGTTGACATTTAGGTTTGTGGAAGGTGAAGGGTTTAAGGACTTTATGAAAACAGTTGAACCTAGGTTTTCAATTCCTTCCCGTTTTACTATGATGAGGGATTGTTTAAAGTTCTTTATGTCTGAGAAAGAAAAGTTGAGGGGAATGTTCTTGACATCTGGTGTTCGGGTTTGTCTTACCACTGATTGTTGGACTTCAATACAGAACCTTAATTACATGTGTATTACTGCTCATTTTATTGATAATGAATGGAACTTGCACAAAAGAATTTTAAACTTTTGTTTAATTCCTAATCACAAAGGTGAGACCATTGGTGGAAAGATTGAGTCGTGTATGCATGATGGGGCATTGGTAGCATTTTCACTATCACGGTTGATAATGCTTCTTCCAATGATGCTGTTTTGGAGTACTTGAGGAAGAGAAGTGCTCATAAGCCTAGTGCCATATTAGAAAATCGGTTTATGCATGTGAGGTGTTGTGCACACATCTTAAATCTTATTGTGACTGAGGGGTTGAAAGAGGTTGATGAATCCATTATGAGGGTTAGAAGTGCGGTTAAATATGTGAAGTCTTCTCCTGCAAGATTTGAGAGTTTTAGGACTTGTCTGGAAAGAGAAAACATTAATTTCAAGGAGTTGTTGTGTTTGGATATTCCAACTAGATGGAACTGATGTTGGAAGGTGCAGAAAAATGTCAAAGTGCTTTTGAACTTATGGAAGAGTTGGATGGATATTATGGTCCTAGGTTGTGGGATAGTAAAAACAGTTTAGGACCTCCTACTTGTGATGATTGGGCTCGTATTAGGGTTTTTCTCAAGTTCCTCGAAATTTTTTATGAAGCCACAATGCGACTTTCGGGGTCTTTGTATGTGACATGTAATATGTACATTGAAGAAGTTTCTGCCATTCAACTGCATTTACAAGAATATTGTGAAAGTAATGATTATATATTGAGGTCTATGGCGGAGAAAATGATTTTGAAGTATAAAAAGTATTGGGGGGATCTTGATAAGGTTAATGTGTTGTTGTTTGTTGCTATTATACTCGATCCACGGACCAAGTTGGGATCATTGGAATGTTGGTTCAATGATATTCTGGGCTTTGAGCAATGCAATGATATGATATTAAAATTGAAGAACTGCCTTAAAAAATTGTTTGATCACTTCAACACTGGAGAAAACTCTCAAGGTGAACATAGTGGTGCACTTCCTCAAGGTTCCTCGGGAGAAGCTGGGAAACGTCTATATAAATTGATGAATAGGTACTCAAAGCTCATGACTTCTAATAGTGATGTTCAACACAAATCGGAGTTAGATCGGTATTTGATGGAGGAGATTGAAAAACCGAATGAGAACTTCGATATTTTAAATTGGTGGAAGGTGAATTCAACCAAATTCCCAATACTAGCCCACATAGTACGTATTGTGTTGGCCATTCCCATTACTACAGTTGCTTCAGAGTCGGAATTTAGCACTGGAGGGCGTGTGTTGGATCCTTTTCGAAGTTCATTGGCCCCAATAACAGTTGAAGCATTGGTGTGTACACAAAACTGGTTAAGATCAAAACCAATCAATGGTTATGACACAGAAATGGTTGAAGATCCTGAAAGTTATAAGCTCGAGTCAAGTAAGCTTTTAGCTTTCTATTATTCACTTCTTAATTTATTTTTCTATTTAGATATTCTAAATTTCTAATTATCGGTTCCAATCTTTGTAGAAATAAATTTGAAGAAAATCAATGTTTTTCTTGAGGAGGATTAGTGAAGTGAAGACTCAAACTTTTGGTTAAAACTTGGGTGTTTGATCCTTCATGCTTGTGGTGATCGATTGGGAGGTGCTTGATGCTTGTGGTGACCAAATAGGACTTGGGAGGTGCTTGATGTTTTTGGAACATTTAACATTTCAGTTTTCTTCATCTTGTAATATGTTCTTTGCGTTGTCAGTAATTTGTTCATTTATGGGATTGAATTTCTATTCGTAATTAACAGTTAAACCCTGCTTTATAATTTGTAATTTTTTTTTTTTCCAATTCTTTCTGCACTAAGTGATTGAAAACATTGTAAGCAAAAATGTTTTCTTTCTTCTTTTTAAGTTTTTTTATGGATATCTATTAGTTGATATTAGTTGATATGGTGAATTAGTTAAAAGATTTTTATGGATTCATTATATTAGTTGATATAGACTAAGAGAATATGAATCATTTTAACTCTTTTGACACTCTATAAAATTCATAATTCGGTGCTATTTACATCGAAAAACATGGTACAATTTTATTTTTATTTTTCCCAATTTCTTATATTCCATAACCCATCCCCATCCGCCCCGTGCGGGTGCAGGGGCTAATATGCGGGGTGCGGGGGCAAAAAAACCCCATCCCCGCCCCCTCGCCCCATGCTCAGCCCTATTCGGGAAGACGGTCTCTAATGTAAAACTCATCTGAAAGATTCTAAGGTATTTGCCAGAACGTTTCAGGATCAAAGTTACAACTATTGAAGAAAGCAAGGACCTGGAGTCGGTGAAGATTGAAGAGTTTGTAGGATCTCTTCAAACTTATGAGTATTCCTTGCCTCCAGTCAAAAAGGCAAAGGTAAATGCCCTCAAGGCATCTAAAAAGAAGGCTAGAGTCTCATATATGAGGAAGACGCTGATAATGAAGAAGAAGATGCAATGGCAATGCTGGCCAAGAACTTCAGAAGACTGATGAAGAATGAAAAATTTAAGAAGAAGTTCACTGAAAGACTGAAGAAGGCCCCAAGAGAATATGAGCTAGGAGAAGCTGAAAAGAAGGATCCAAGAGGTCCCAGATGTTTTGAGTGCTTAGGCTTTAGGCATATGCAGGCAGACTGTGGGAATCTCATGCAGGCTAAAGGGAAGGCCTACAACGCTACTCTCAGTGATGAGTTAGAAGAAGAAGAAAAAACTCCTGGTAAAGATTAGAAATTTCTAGCCTTTGTGGCTTCACATGAAGACCAAGAGGATTACCATTCCTACTACTCAAAGAGCAACGATGGAGACGGGGAAGAACTCAAAGACCTATAAAGTCCTCTATATAAAGTTCTTGAAACTAAGGGAGACTCGCCAACAACATGTGCATGATTTGAATAGTTTACAAACTGAGAAGAGTTCCTTACTGCTCAAAATTCAAGATTTAAAGGAGAAGTTGTTGGAGACACAGCTGCAGTTGGAGAGAGTCACTGGTGAGAAACACACTCATATGCTATCAATTCAGAAGTTCCCAATTGACAAGCCAGGACTCGGATATGTAGCCTCTACCTCCGATATCCCCTCTACTTCAAAGATTGTGTTCATTAAGCCCACAGTCCCCGAGCCTCCACCTGTCTACGTAGATAAGGGAAAGGCTGTCATTGAAAGAGAAGATCCAGTTGGTACAAAAATCATTAAGAAGCCTTCTACCAAAAGAAGCCCTCCCATATGCCACCACTGTGGTGTAAGCGGTCACATCCGACCCAAGCGTCCTCATCGTCAAGCTCAGAAGAAGCTGTCAAGACACGCTACATTAGGCACTAGACCTCCAGCAAGATATCAGGCTCCGCAACATCAGCGTCAACAGCAGCGATTTGTTCTTGCCAATCAGAGTGGTAAACCAGAGAAGAATAAATCAAGGCACTACAAGGAGAAGCCGCAGACGCCCGAAAGCAACCAAATTTATGAGGGGCTGCCTCTTTTCAGTATTTTGATGCAGAACTTGCTGAGATGGAGTGAAAGCCAGTTAAAGGCCTGTCAACAACCACCATAGGTAAGGCAGGCTTGGGTCAAAAAAGATGAGGGCACTCACCCCCCGAGGGGGAGTGGACCCACCTAGTTGGTGATGTCACACATGCCTAGGATTTTGGTACCTAATCCTAGAGCATGTCAGGTTTGCTTGTATTACATTGGATTCTTTATGTCATATCTTTTCATATGCTTTGCATTCTAGGAACCATATTTGTTTTATCCCAAAAAATTTTCTTTTGTTGTCTTGAGAAAATTCTGAAGGTATTTCATGGGGATGACAGAATAAGCACGTCGAGCGGCTGCTTTTCTATCTTGGTAATTCTGAGCCTCTCCTTGAGGACAGGTTTGATCTTACCACACATGCTAGGTTTAGATTCTGGTTCTTTACCATAGAGCATTTTTTGTTGTTTTTATGTCGTTATTTTTTAATAAAAAAAAATGGGGTAGAAGATGCATATATTTTTTTTTGATAGCTTTTCAAATATTGCATGTATTTTTGCCTGATATCTCAGTTCATTATGCTTTGATTAAATATGCCTGTATATAATTGATAGTTTATGCTTGATATCTGCTAAATTTTCCTGTTACATCTTAATGCTAGATAATTATTTTTCTCATGCGATGAAAAATTGTGCACTATCCAAAGCTCCCCAAAAGTATATTTGTTTTTTACTCTCTGATTTTTAGCTTCTGAAAATTCTGATGAGAGATTTTTTTTCTAAGATGGTCAAAATGACCAACTCGCTAGTTGAACTTAGAACCCATAAATTTTGGCATTTTTTCTAAGTTGCAGCACTAAGTGATAAAAAGCATTTATATTTCAGTAAATATAGATAAATAAAAAGATCTACTGCTTATTGTGCTGTAAATCTGTTCTTAAACTTGTCCTTATAGAAATAGTCAGTGACCAAATCATTGAGGAAATAGACGGTCATTAAAAGACTAAGTAAAAGAAAAGTGTTGCATCTTAGGGAGAGTGTATCAGATGAGGGTGGCTAGGCCCTAATAAAATAATGTTTGACTTTTGACTGATCTAACATTGAATTTCTCTCTTGTTTAGAAAATTCAGTTGTTTTAAATCATATCAGCAAACATCATACCTTATTGAGAAAGCTTTCACACACACACACACGCATAGCATGAGTTGAGTAAAACTATTTAAAATGTCTATCTGCAAGAAAATTTATGTTCATTGATTACTTGACTCTCAATTATATATTTGCATATTTTTGAAATGCTATTTGACTGTATTATTAGTTATTTATACATGTGTGTTCTAAAGCTAACTTTAGGAAAAAATTCTTTTTTTGCAAAATTTCCTCTAATTTCTGCTTTTCAGTATGGAGTGTCCTGACGGACCTGTTCTTGAGTCCGGATACGTGCGGACCTATCGTCCGAACGATTAAGTGACACGTCTAGACGGTAGCCCTACAGGTTTAAGATCCGCATCTCTTTCTCCCTTGCCCCGCACAACTCCTTGATTTTTCGATTTTTGTCTTCATATTTTTGCATTTCTCTCGTGTCTTTCTCACGAGTTTTCGTCCTATTTTTTCTTTTTCTGTATATTTTCTCCATTCCCAGGTACTTTGTTGTCTCTCTTGTTAATGAAGTTTCTCAGTGACATGGGGCTTGGGTATGAGAAGATTCTTGCGTGTCGTAATGATTGTA